>OX421243.1:3536097-3829107 GCA_949125135.1 Alcis repandata
ATTGTTCCTATTTTTACAAGTTCAATATTCAGCTATACCTATATCGAAACATCTGTTCTGGTATCCATAACTCTGTGGGTCAATGGGTTTCGCGATATGTCTAGACAAGTAAATAATTACGAAAAACAAAAAACACATATTAGGTATAACATGTACAAACTCTCAAACACTTCCCCCTCACTCTCATTAACTCTCTTTTTTTCTATTTTGTTTTTACTCTTTTTCACTGTTTTTTTTTTGCTCAGCCAAACAAATCGCGTCATCCAGTACAAAACTCTGTGGGCCAAGCTAATGGCTTTCGCCTTACTGGACGTGATTTGTGTAGAGGTATAAAGGAAAGGTGTCGTGAATGTAGAGAAAAGGAGGCTTTTTGTCGCGAATTTCTTTTATTTAGGGCCGAGGAGGCGATTTGTTACGGACACATAAAGGGCACTATTAATCTCGGGTATCGTAAAGAAATATAGGTTTTTCTTTGCATTTTGGGCCCCTACCATATGCTACTCAGTCTATTTTTTTTTATAAAATAAAAGTGGCATACAAGCGACGGGCCACCTGATGGTAAGTGGTCACCGCCGCCTAGGGACACTTCCAATACCCGAGGTATCTTCAGTGCGTTGCCTACCTCTGAGGACTCTAATAGGGTAACCCTACACATGAAGGAGCCAAGATTATACATAGTTCAGCCTCAGCCTCAATTGAACGGCGTTGGCTTTTGTCTAACTTGCTTTTTACGCGAACTTTTTGAGCAAGTTTTTGTCTCATTCTTTCTATAGTTGATAGAGCAGGACGAAAGCCAAGCGCTCTACTTTAAGTTTGGTTGTATAAACTCAGGGTACGGCCTCTGTATGTTTTCATGAATAAATAACGCTGGCGATACTCGTATCTTTACGATTATGCAGGGTTTTATTTAAGTTGCACCGCCCGTTTTGTTGGCATTTTATGAAGTACAGGTTCATTTTCTTGTTATTGGATCGAATCTATATTTCGATTTTTTATTCGTAATCTTTATTTTTATATTCGGTTTCACGCTCCGCTCAGTTTTTGGTGGAATTGCAAAATGCATACATTTTTATTATTTTACATATCAGTACTACACACAATTCTCAAGGTTCTAAAATAGATCTAATCTTAAAAGAAATAAATCTGTCTTTATAAAACTAATATTTGAAAAAAGAAGACTGAGAACGTAACCGTTTTTGAGAGTTTCGTAATAATTAGAAATTGCTTGCTACCATAAATTAAGAGCGAAAAGCATTCCAAATTACATTCTAGGGTCTTTCTCAAATGTCAAAACAGGCTTCTTATTTTGAGACGACTATTAATAGCTATCTTAAATTTATTGTGTTAACCAAACAATCACAGACTAATTGTCTGCCATCGACATTTCACTAATGGAGCACTTAGAAGAGTAGGTATGAAATAGCTCGATATATTTTAGAAATGTATTGACAACAGCCTTCGAGAGGTTTCAACCTATTAGGGCAAATTGAAAGGTCGTGTATTTCTATTTACCATTCCATCGATTATTGGTTACTGAGTTTAATAAAAGTGAGATGCTTTCAAGTATCGAGTAGGTAGGTACTCATTTATTTTAGCTGTTCAACGCGGGAATGCAGCCAGCGTTCTTGATTAGTGAGATGAAATAAATAGAGTGGTTGTAGCCGAACAACAATGCTTTCAAAATTTACTAGAAGATGCTTATTTTTTTTATAATGAATAAATCCGCATATGACCACCAACTCCTGTTGGTAAGCGACGATGTGGTCGAAGATGAAGCATGCAGATTTAGAAGATACCTATTCACCTTGAAACAACCTACATACACCACCACACACATACCTACCTATAACCCGGTCACAATATCTGTGCACCTCGCTGGAATGCGTTCTCCCGCTTCCCCTGTCACCTCTCCGCGCACTCCCCGGTGCGACAGTGCGACTATATAAGGCTATACGCATTCCAGCGAGGTGTACAGATATTGTGACCGGGTTATACATGTTTATAGGTATATAAAGCTTGTTAAAAATAGAAAAGAATTTTTATCATTTATCTATTTCAATGATTTCAATGATTCGTAATTATAACAGCTGTTTTTTTTTTGCGTATTCCGGTTTGATCGGCTTGGTCCCATAGTAAAAGTTGTTCATAATGATATGAATACTGTGCACTTAGCATACCCTTTTTTATAACCCTATATAAAACACCCTATATAAGCCGTGGTAGCACAGTGGGAGAACAGCCTCTTCGTATTCTTGAGGTGGCGGGTTCAAACCCCGACTCGTACCAATGAGTTCTTTGGGACTTATGTACGAATTTACAAACCACTGGCTTTTCGGTGAAGGAAAACATCGTGAGGAAACCTGCATATGTCCGGAGAAGAAAGTCAATGGCGTATGAGAATCCACCAACCCGCACTTGGCCAGCGTGGTGGAATACGGCCTAATCACCCTTCGAGGGTAGACCTGTATCCCAGCAGTGGGAGGATTAAAGGTTGCATATGATGATGATATGATATAAAACATGAATAGTGTATCCTATCTTAATATATAAATAAATTACGTGTCACGTTGTTTGTCCGCTATAGACTCCTAAACTACATATTAACCGATTTCAATCAAATTTGCACACCGGGTGCAGTTCGATCTAACTTAGGACATAGGATAGCTCACATCTCAATTTATAGTAAAAAAACATGAAAAATTAGAAAATTTAAAAATACTTAAACCATATAGCGCTTTGGACAATGTAAACTTTTTTAATGTAAGTTTTGACATTTAACATAGAATTGACGCAATGACTTTTGACAGGACAACGTCTGTCGAGTCAGCTAGTATTTAATGAAAAACTACCAGGATAGCATAAATTAGTCCTAGCGGCTACAGGTTATTAAAATTTAAATCTATTCCCGTCTTCAACCGCGTTGGCGTATCAAATAAAAAGGTTATGGAAATAAAATTTTATATTTACTGCGGAGTTTGCAGAGCCTCGTAGAAATAAGGAAACATTCGGCCTCAGTTTCGGTATTGTTGTTGAAATGTCGGGGTCAATTGCAGGTTTCGGAATGGAGAGGAATAATTTTGATTAGTGTCGGTATAAAGAAGAATTGAACGAATAATAGTTTTATGTCTTTATTGTTTTAGGGCCCAGTTAAAGTTGATTGAATATAGCATGAAAAAAACTCTGGTTTTCGAGACAGGTTAAATTGTTTTTGGCTTTTGTTTTATAGCAATAACAACATTACAAATGACGACTCTAAGCTCTGTCAAGAGCGTTTCAACCAAAAATATTATGGAATTTTAAAATATTCGTCATTAACGTAACTCAATTTAGCACACCCAATATTTTAACTTCGTAATAATATATTGTCATAGACAAAAGTCTAGTTATTTTCCAACCCGAATTAATTACAATACCGAAATTCGGCTCAACCTTCGCCACCTCTATCAGAATTCCATCCGCTACTGAACAAAAACAATTTTTATAACGAAGCTGTCGGAATTTTCCATTTCCACTAACAAAATACAATCAAATTTGGTGCAGTTTACGGTACTCGCTGCAAGCGAGAGGCTCGCTCGCAATATGAAATTCTGTGCGATTTAGCGTGAAATTGCGTCGGAACTTTATTTGCATAAATAATTTTGAGAGATTGAAAAAAACGGAAACAAAGTTTACATCTTTTCCAAATTAAAAAGTATCAAAACGGAAATTTGTTTTAAACTTTTGTGATGTTTTGATCTCTGAAACTTTTGTGATCTAACCTATAAGAGTTCCATGATTGAAATTTGTATCTATATTATTATGTTTTTTATGATGAGTGCGAGACGAGCAATTCGCTCGCCTGATGTTAACGTCACGTTTGCCCATAACAGGTCCGCGCCACCCAGAATTTTGAACTCTTAAAATTCCAGACCCTGCGCGGCACAGCACTGCGCTCCACACCCTGAGATATAAAATGTTTAATCTTTCATTTGATCGGAAATTTCGCCTATTTATCTGTATCTACCAAGTTGGGGTAAACGGGTTCTAGAATGGAGACAGTGGATCTGTAAACGTAGAGTAGAGCAGAGATGACAAACCAATTCGCAAGGCTCGCAAGCTGTTGATGGCACGATACAAAATATTTTGGGTACGGCACCGCCTAAAAATCAATAAAGTCAAATTATTTGACGACACCTATGGTCTCATTAAAAATTGCTTTAGAAAAATGGCAAGTTGATCCAAAAAGGTTTGCCATCCCTGAAGTAGAGCGAGATGCAATGCGTGAGAGAAGATCATGTCATGTGGCGTTGCTATATCCATCAGGCTTAGCACAAGCTATGGACAAATAGCCTTTACACCGTTATATCCCCCGAGATAGAGATACAACATCCACGTTCTAGCTTTGTCACATCTATATCATCAACTTAAATCTCAGGGTGACGAGCGCAGTGCTGTGCCGCGCAGGATTTTGAATTCTGCGAGTTCAAAATTCTGGGTGACGCAGACCTGTTATGGGCAAACGTGACGTTTAACATCAGGCGAGCGATTTGCTCGTCTCGTCACTCAATTACATTAAAAAAAAAAAAAAAAAAAAATCTATGCTCGGATAAAAACGGTGGAAAGACTATTTTTCCTGGCCGCGGTGATATTTGATAGGTACGGGTAATACTCATAGGTACTTTACGAACAAACAACAAAATGGCGACGGACTGGACATGCGATACGAGAAAATAAGGATAATTGGACTAGAATAGTGACAGAATGGTACCCACGACATAGGACAAGGAAAAGAGGCAAACAGACTAAGATATAGGAGGATGAAACAGTTGAAATACGAGTAACAGGTCCATTATGGAGACGTTCATTGAAGGACAGGAAGAAATGGAAAAATTTAGAGGAGGCTTTTGTTGGGAGACAAGCTGTACCGAAATATCCGTTTACCGATGTTTACAAATTTTAATTTTTGAACATTTTTAAATGAAATGTCAAACTTATTAGTAAAAGCAAAAAAGGGTTATTTTATTAATTTATTAGGTACTTTATTTTGCGTTAGGTTTACTTGCCTTCATGTTATCTGTTTCATAAATGTGACTCAAAGGATTCCACCTAATTACTTATCTTTCTAATGGATTTACAACTTCTTTTCATCAAAATTAACAGATACCTAAGTTGAATTTTTGGTATCGCATTGAAGCATCATTTAAAATATTATATTATTATATTTGTAACTTGTAACAATTGAGTGTCCAGACGAGCAAATCGCTCGCCTGATCTTAAACGTCACGTTTTCTACATAACAAGTCTGCGTCACCCAGAATATTGAACATTTAGGATCAAAGACCCTGCGCGACACAGTACTACGCTAGTCACCCTGAGATATATAAGATGTTTAATCCTTATTTTACAAATACAGGGTTTTAAGAAACATAAGGAAAGGGTATGCTAGCCGAAAAGGGCTCACAGTACTCATCATTACGAACAACTTTAACTATAGTATATTAATTTGATTACTTGTTTACTTAGCTGTATATATAAAGATACTCGTTTATTGGGTTCTAATCCTATACGGAAGACACTAGATTACGCGACACAGGTCCGCCTAGTGCGTAATCTAGGGCTCTAAATTTCAATGTTATCCATGTTTCTTTTTTGTCTGAATAAATAAATAAATATAAATATAAATATAAATATGAAATATGAAATATGAAATATGAAATATGAAATATGAAATATGAAATATGAAATATGAAATATGAAATATGAAATATGAAATATGAAATATGAAATATGAAATATGAAATATGAAATATGAAATATGAAATATGAAATATGAAATATGAAATATGAAATATGAAATATGAAATATGAAATATGAAATATGAAATATGAAATATGAAATATGAAATATGAAATATGAAATATGAAATATGAAATATGAAATATGAAATATGAAATATGAAATATGAAATATGAAATATGAAATATGAAATATGAAATATGAAATATGAAATAAATATATAAAATATATAAATATATATATAATATATATATATAGAACCAACTCGGATGTTGCGAAACATTAGTTGTTCCATACATTTTGTCGAGTGTCTTTGACATTTTCTATGGAACAGCTGAACATTTTTGCACCGGGTTGGTTCCAGAATAAAAATTGTTCGTAAAATAAAAGTTTAAAAATGATGCGTAAGTCCTAAAAGCCCTTTCGGCTTAGCATACCTTTTCCTTATAACCCTATACACATACAACTTCTACAAACATTCACAGTAATAAAATTGGTGATTATTTAAGCAACGCACAAAAAAAGAAAATTTTTAAACTTAATTAATTTTAAACCGACCAATAGGGTCTGCTTAAATTGAAAAAGTTCAAAGGCGTTCATAATTAATTACATTTGAACCCAATATTTTTATTAATTACACTTTCTGACGGCTTAATTGGATTATTCATTTATTCATTTTTACACGAAAACATGCTGTAATTGATGCGGACTGAAGAAAGTTACAGCGGATTTATACAGGGTTGGGGAAAAGGCGTTTTATGCAAAATAATCCTGAGAGAGTAAGACATAAGTAGTACTAAAGTACCGCCGGAACTCTACTGTATATTATGGGTTGTTTACACGTAACGAGTACAGTGGCGAGACAGTAAATGGCATACTCGGCAGAGCAAACAAATGATGGTTCTAGTGACTGACCCGCCTCGTCAAACTGCCGAGGTCACTGTCTCGCCACTGTACCCGACTCTCGTAGTCGAGAGAGAACCGGTTTCTTCTAGGCAAGCGTGCTCCATCATAGACCGCATCATTGCTCACCATCAGGTGAGATGGCGGTCAAATGCAAACCGCCGCATATAAATATTAAATAAAAAGACTGTTCCTGTGTGCCATAGCGTAGCTTTTGCAGTTCTCCACGATCACGAAAAATGGTCATTTTTCATCAGAGCGTTGGTGAAACCGCGAAGCCAATTATTGAAATAATTTTAGGTAAGTATTTTATTATATTATTTTATTTTTACAGATCTAGGAATTTTACAGCTAGATGTATGGTACTGATAATAGGTATATAAATAAGGCCAATTATACAATGTGTCCGTTTTCCGATGTCCGATGTAAGGGGTTAAAATACAATTAATTTTATCGACAATTCACGGATCAATAATTTTTTTTCTTCATCAATAAAAAAATGGCAGTTCCATATATTAATAGATAATAATAAAAAAACAATTTGAAAGAATAGGAAAACGAGTACTTATTTAAACTAATAATACATATATAATTTAAACTAATATTTTATATACATAAAATGAGTGAACCAGGCAAAGAATTTTCATGTCATCGGCATAAAGGTATGACCTATATGACCTTAGGACCTATAGGTATAACACGGTCACATTAACTCGACGCATCGCTGGAATGCGGGTCCCCCGCCCGCTTCCCCCCGCATTCCCTTTTCTCGCCCGGCAAGTGTGGAAAATGACCGGCAAAATGACTTAAGCGCCAAAATGACGTCACAAGGTCAAGCGTCTAGTTAATGTGACCGTGTTATACCAATAGTATTTTGATTTAATTTTCATCGTACCTCAAATAGGTAGGTACCTACTCAACAAAAAAAGGAACAATTTTCGAAAGTTTTAGTAGATTCGCTCATCAAATTGGCCGAATTACGAAACAGGAGACGGTTCCAATCGAAGCTTAGTGAAAGCAGATTGCTGGAATCATCTAATGATCGATCGTTTGCTCTCTAATAGGATTCAATTGATAAACAGGCTGGGAGCGCTGGAGGTATTTGGTTACTATACAAAATAAAAAAATTGTGTAATGTTTTACCTCTAAATGTCATAGGAAGCAGGTTGTTGGAATTATCTAATTATTCGATTGCGTAGTGATAGGATTCGATTGACTGATAGGCTTATATATAGGCTGATAGCGCGGGAGAATTTTGTTACGACAAAAAATAGAAAATAAAGTTAACAATGTTAAATAAATATTTTTGAAAATAATATTTTATTACATCATCACCGGAGTTACGCAGGTATACAAAATTTCAGCTCAAATGGACTTTCGTAAGTGGTTCAAAATTCAGTTGTAAGATTTGATCCGAACATACAAACATTGGTACATAATTGCTGGAGTATTATAGGTACACGATTCAGCATGGTTACCTAGAAGAAACGGGTTCACTCGCGACTTGAAGAGACCCAGATTTTATCTACCTATTCGGGTAGAGCGTTCCAAAATCCAAACTCTGGCGGTTCACACAATAAAGGTGAAAACAAAGCGTTTCGTACGGGTTTTTAGTATATCAGCGATTAAACGATTTTACTTTTTTGAGCCATTGGTGACCATTTACTCGTATATAAAGTGTTTGTGTCTCAGCGATCACTAAAAAGAAGAACTTTTAACGATCTGATCGCTAAAAGATCGCTTTCATAGATAAGACTGCCTTTTGTGCTTATGCTTAATGGATTTTGTACATTTATTTATCTCCACAGACTCCATAGTGTGTGAATTTTGTCATTTACATGCAAAATATAATCTCAAATTTAAAATTAGTACCTTAAACTTATAAGTACTAATGTTTAACAATCTTGCACACTCATAATATCGGTAAGTTTTTTTCTGTGTCGTAACATCGATTGATTTTTTGGTTGTGTCAATATCACGCTAGATTTTATAATTTACGTTCGTTATAGAATGTTCCACTGTCTCCCATCCTACAACGAAGCCTTAATGATAAGCCCTCTGTGCTCGCACTTTCAGTTCGTGGTATTTGTGGTTATTTCCGACTGAAATTCTATATTTGCCAATCAATATAACTGCTGAATACCGCATTGAATATTTACCTACTAACTCTGTTACCTGTACCTACTAACTACTAACTCTGCCGCGATTTCACCCCTCTTATACAAAACATTTATGATGAAAAAAAGGCTGTGTTCTACTCGATTTTTTTAACCGACTTCAAAAAAGGAGGAGGTTATCAATTCGACTGTATGCTTTTTTTATATGTTAGTTACCTCATAACTTTTGACTGGGTGAATCGATTTTTATGATTCTTTTTTATTAGAAAGCTGACACTTCCCATTTTGTCCCATTTCAATTTAGTCCAGTTCTGATAATGTTATCCATGAGAAAACCATATAAGTCTTAAATTTGCATTAAGTACGTGCGCGACAAATAGATGAATAACTCAATAGTCGGTTTTTGTTTTTTGTTTTGTAAAAATATTTTTTTTGTTGTTTTGTAAAAATAATTATTATAAAATCAGTTAAGTAGTTACGGAGATATGTGGTAACAAACATTTACAACACACACTATAATAATAATAATAATAAGCCAGGCCCTGCCCCGCTGCCGGTGGCAACCTAGTTTTTAAGTTTTTATATTATATTTTTTTTTGTATTGTAAAAAATTTAAAAATTATTATCCTAAATAAATACGTGAATAATAATAATAATAAAGCCTTTATTTCCGAAAAATACACTGAAAAAAAAACTTACATTTACTTGCTAACTTAACCTAAACTTTTTTGCCCTTGTTTGGCACCACACAAGTCACAACACACACGCACATACATAAAACTTTTGCATTTATAACATGTCGGAAGTAGTACGGGTTGGGTAGATTTAAAATTGGTTTAGTAGTTACGGAGAAACGTGGTAACAAACACACTGAGAAAAATAGCCATTCACCTAAAGTACGGAGCATAGTGATAATCACCAAAAAGAACGATGATAAGCACCAATTTTTACGGTGACAACTATCATAATATATGGTTGTCATCGTAAAAACTAGTACCTACTAGCACCAGTTTTTAGAGTGTGAACCATATACCTACTTATAGGATAGTTTAATTCTATAACGAACGAAATTTTTCTCAGTGCACACTTTCGCATTCATAATATTACGTGGGATGGTTGACGCATTGACTATTTATCTATTACATCAGACGCAATACAGGGAGGAAACGGGTACAATTACCTCCCCCCCCCCCCCCCACCCCTCATTTTCCTCCCACACTTCCCAATGCAGGCTAGGTCTGTTTAAAACAACTTTGGCCCACCGAAGTCGGATTATGATTGATGCTTCGAGCCTTGCTTTTTTGCTATTCTTGGGCGTTCAGGATTATCTCCGTCACTCTTACTCTTATGACGTTTCTAATGAGAGCGACAGTGACCGAGATATATCACTTGCCAGAATAGGGTCTCTGCTTACGTACGTTCTAGGTGGTGATAAAGCTGCCAATTGTTGCACTGGATTTTAAGAGTTATCATTTTGCTTGTTATTTCTGGTGTAAACAATGATCCTACTAATATTACAAACGTGAAAGTTTGTGAGTATGTTTGTTGCTCTTTCACGCCAAAATGGCTGATCGGAATTACATGAAATTTGGAATGAAGGTTGTTCACGATCTGGATTAACACATAGGCTACTTTTTATCCCGGAAAACGCGGGTGAAACTGCGGGGCGCAGATAGTAATATTATATAATCTGGAGAGATGTGGTCAAACGCTTAGGTATTCAACCATAAAGCCTTTTTATTAGAGCAAAATTATTTAACAGACGGTTGGACTAAGAGGTACTTAGATCAATTATTATTAATGGTTTGACTTCGAAAGGAATTGTTCGAATATTGTTCGAGTTTTCGAGCTTTATTCGATCCTCTCCGTTTGAGTTTTGATTCTATTGCGGTGAATACAAAAAGTTTGTTTTCCGTTTCAACATAAATCCGAATATTTTAACCTAAGTCTTGAAGCTTATGTTTTGAAGTGGAGGAAAACCTTTTTAGAAGCAAGTGCTTTGTAAATAAGTACTATGATAAACATATATGTTCTCCTCCTCCACCTATGTTCCCCCGAGCTTTTCAGGGACCTTTTTTAGGTATTGTTTTAATTTTTATCTAGACTTAATGTCAGTTTGAAAAGAGTTTACATGTGTAAATAATGTTTCGTTAGTTTATAAGTTTAATATACAATTTGTAAGTACCTACTTGTTCAAAAATAATACCCATAGAGCGTTGTATCCAAGCCCTTATCTTCGAAACAACATAATATCAGCTTTCAAAACTATAGACATATCAAATACTGCCTTCTAATAAAGCTAATGAAGTAAACAACTTTTGCGCAATCTATATAAAGGTAATTAATTATTTAAACATATAAGAATTTAAGTCCTGACTAAATCGCTGACAGACAACGCACAACCTAATTTTAATTATATTTTTTTTATCTATCCTCTCCATCCTAAGGTTGCCTGGAAGAGATCGCTCTTAGCGATAAGGCCGCCAGTTGTCGCACTAGTTTTAGGTGTAATAATCCATTTGTTTGTAATTTATGGTGTGAACAATATTATAAAGAGTTTATATAACTATCTAACCCAAACCGCTGGTCGACACTGGTCGTAGAGACGGTCTAATAAAGATGTGCTATCCTCGCGTTCACTGTGAGATTGGTGGCAAAAGTAACAGTTAAATTGACAAAATAATTTGTGTGTCCAACCCGGTCACAATATCTGTGCACCTCGCTGGAATGCGGCGCCTCTCCCGCTTCCCCTGTCACCTCTCCGCGCACTCCCCGGTGCGACAGTACGGTTAGCATCTTCGTTGCCGATACACGTCCCGATAATTTTGAGATATTTTCGCTTTGTTGTTGTTTTGTTTTTTAATCTATTTATTGTTAAGTTTAGACATATGACGTCACGAGGTCAGGTGCACAGATATTGTGACCGGGTTGTACACGTTCGTATGATTTGACATACTAACAAGAGATAGATTGCAAGCAAAAGAGGATTTTTAAGGTGCAACGTTTCACTTAGGGCGTGAAATTTAAATTTCAAACGGTTTTTTCGTTTTTAGAGTTAGACCGTGTAACTAAATTAACTAATAGTGAAATTTACGACAATCGTTGAGTATTATTTACGATATTTTGCAAAGATAATAAACAGTAATGCACCTAATTATTCAAATATGTCAATATATCATCTCCGATCGCCAGTTTAACGCGTAATTAGCTTTTTTGAATAATCTTGTGCATTACTGTATAATACCTCTACAAAATACCGTAAAGAATGCTTAACTATTGGCGCAAACTTTATGATTACTTTACCTCTATTATATTAGTTAACCGGCCTGGCTCTAAAAACGAAAAAAGAGTTTGAAATTGAGCCAAACGTTTCATATTAACCGTTTTCGATCCCAAAACGAACGGGGCCGTGTGTGTATTTATCTTGATGGGCAGAAGAGTACTAAGTAAGAAAGGTTTTTTCAAAATTCAACTCAAATAAAAGGGGTGGTTTAAAAAAAGCCATTGAAACCTTAGAGCAGAGCTATATCTTCTTCTTTGTTGATATCTTTATTGATGTTTGAATGATGAATTTAAATATCTGTTCTGGGTCTGGGTGTTTGTTGTCCTCGTCTTTGTGTGTGTTCCATGGCATCCCCGACACAGGGTATCCTATTGGAGAGCTATGAGTGTGAAACGTTATTTATTTATTCTTCTACTTTCCTTAATCTTTCTTACGTATAAAAATGAATCACTATTCGTTAGTCTCGCTAAAACTCGGAACGGCTGGACCAATTTCAGCATTTTTTTTTTTCGTTTTGTTTACTTACAGGAAAAGTTTAGAAGAGGAAAAAACCGGAAGAAACCGCGGGGAACTGCTAGTTTCTTATATAAAGTAATAACAAGCTTGAGAGGTTGAGTTCTCGGTACAATTAATTTTAATAAGGATTGATAACTCCTCATTAAAGGGAAGACTTGTGAGACTTCTGGGTTTTATAATGTGTTGCTACGAAAACATTTAGCTATTTGATTTTAGGTATGCCGTTGCCGGTTTGACAGGTTATTTTCATAGTTAAGATTTTGGTTTTTATGCATTCTGCCGTCCACTAACTATAATGCCGTTAAGCCACAGGGGGTCGATTTTTACTTTTAAACATGATAGGATAGAGTTTAAAATTCTCTATCTACCTGTCTAACAAACGTGTTCCTATCTGTCATAGGTCCTAAGATACAAATAGCACAAACGCCGCTACATGACATTTCTTTTCAACATTACACGTCTATAAAGTCGTCATATAACATTACCTAACTAACTAGCCGCTATAATCCCATAACGACATAAATATGTATTAAAATATCAAATAATTGCTTACCTATAAAGCCGTTTATTGTGTTTTGTACGCTAAAACACAGCTATAGTACTTTAATTACTTTTAAGTTGAGGTGTGTGTTTTAATTTATTGAAAAATTCCTTAACTAAAACACAGTTACAAGAAAAACCTTCGAATCAAAGACGTTAAGGTCGCTTAACCGTTTTTTAGATAAGGATTCACCTTATTCCATTATACAATTTACTACCCTTGCAAGTCGTCAAAAGAAATTCGAAAATTAATATGTATATTTTTTTATATATTTCCTCAACTTAAAAAACGTTAAGCAGCATTCCTTAATTAAAACGCCGTTATCTGCCATTACCCCGCGCTTTATTTTTTTTTGTTACACTAATTAATATTATCACCGTAGAACAAAGAACTAGATCTATTAATCATTATCTAGTTAGTGGTAGGCTTGTGACTCCCGCGTTAATCGTCAAAAAAGATGTCTGGTTTTAGTGTTACTTCGTAAAGGCGAGTCTATCGTTTTATTCTGCAAGATAAACAGTGGTTTCAATGCAGTAATTTATTTAAGATCTTCGCCAGTGTGTTATTG
Organism: Alcis repandata; assembly: GCA_949125135.1. Classification (NCBI taxonomy): domain Eukaryota; kingdom Metazoa; phylum Arthropoda; class Insecta; order Lepidoptera; family Geometridae; genus Alcis; species Alcis repandata. The sequence continues at coordinate 3,549,802 of OX421243.1, forward strand.
ATATTTGCTATTGTCGTTTTACTTCATGATTTTACTCATTACTTCATCAAACCCGAAAAAAGCCCCCGGAACCGACGGGCTCACCGTTGACATCTGCGCTGCAGCCATCCGAAGCGAACGGGAAATCTTCTTAGCGATAGCAAACAAATGCTTGTTGCTGAGGTACTTCCCCAAGCAGTGGAAAGCGGCGCACGTGATTATCCTACGCAAGCCCGGTAAAACAGATTACACACATCCGAACTTCCGAAGTCATACCGTCCTATAGGTCTCCTGTCCGTCCCTGGAAAAAACTTTCGGTAAACCGACTCCAATGGCATCTCCTCCCGACCATCAGTCAGAAACAGTACGGTTTCATGCCCCAACGAGGAACCGAAGACACCCTCTATGACCTGGTAGAGCACATTAAAAAAGGAGTAAACAGCAAAAACATCGTACTCCTAGTCTCCCTGGATATAGAGGGCGCATTCGACAATGCATGTTGGCCCGCCCTAAAAGACAATCTAGCGAAGAAGAGGTGCCCAAAAAACCTCTACGAGATGGTAAACTCATACCTCAATGACCGAAAAGTCAAAGTCAACTATGCAGGAGCAGCACACGAGAGCGAAACTACCAAAGGGTGTGTCCAAGGATCTATCGGCGGACCCACCTTCTGGAACGTAATCCTAGACTCGCTGCTGCGACTGCTGGAAGCAGAGGGAGTAGTGCTCAAGCCTTCGCGGATGACGTCGTTCTCGTGTTCACAGTCAAACATCATCGAGCAGCAGGCCAACAACACGTTGGACATGATCGTGAAATGGGGAAAACGTAACAAGCTCAACTTTGCAGCGCAGAAGACTAATGCGATGCTCTTCACCAAAAAGTTGAAGTACGAACCCCCAAACCTGGTCATGTCTGGCATCCAGCTTAATCTCGTCGAAGAAGTCAAGCTGCTTGGCCTGTTGATCGACTGTAGGCTCAATTTCAAAGGACACGTGAAAGCCCAGTGTAAAAAGGTGGCGGATATCTCCAAACAGATTGCACGTGCGGCGAAAGTGACCTGGGGTCTAAAGAGCGCGATCACGAGAACCATCTACGAGTACGTCGCAGTGGTGGAACCCATCATCATGTATGCCTCAAGCGTGTGGGCGCAGGCGGTAGACCTCGAGGAAAACAAGAAGCACTTGAACTGTTTATAATTGTAGGTAATGTAAGAGCGGTTTATTGTGTGTATACTTTTGTTTTGTAAACTTACTTGATAAGGATCTCAAAGCCATATTTTAAAAAGTCTGATAAGAGTTAGAATATTACTAAACCAATCCCCAAATTATTTGTAATGTTTATTAATTTATTTATTTATTATTATTTATTTATTATATTTATTATTATATTTATTTATTCTTTAATATATAGCAGAAACCGAATATTATGGGTATGTATATATTACATTCTTTTTAACTAGAATTGCAAAATTCAATAATAAACATATCTTTTATGTTAGATAATTGTAGTTGTAATTTTCAAGTTAGCTTATTTTGAAATGGTATTCTCAATTAATAGTAGTAAATGCTTAACTAAATAGTGGCTATGTCCCAGATGTTTTATGTTTAACTGCTTTAAAGATAAGTATTTGAATGTAATTAACGGCATAAATATTTTTTTTTACATAAGTTATCCTTAATGCTTGTTAAGAATGTGGCTAAAATACATTAACGGCATTTTAGTTACGTAATTTAAGTAAATTTTATGAAACATAAATTTCAATAGTCAGTTACATAAAAACACTAAGCTAAAATGCCGTTACGGTGAACTTAACTGCATTTTAGCGTTTGGTTTTCACTTTTATCAAAATTTAAAGCACAGCTATAAAGCAAAAAATGTATTTTACATTTAAATAAACAAGTGTATTTATTTTAAAGTACATTTATTAGAAAGTACTATAAAAAACATGTATTTCTATATCAGGAAGTCTCGTATAAAGTTTATGGTTATAAAGTAGCATTCATTTTAAACATCTCCCGCGTTTTTTGCTGATATCTCCAAACTTGGTTTTGAGGCTTAACGGCATTATAGATAGTGGACGGCAGCATTGTTAGACGGAACCCTTTCTTTAAGCCGAAAAAGCCTTTTGGGGTTCATCATTTTGAACAACTTTTACTATAGGACCAACCCGGAAATCGCGAAACGCATCAGCTGTTACATAGAAAAATGTCAATGACAAATAAAAATTCATTTAAATCTATTAAAAGAATGTACGAGTATGAATACAAGCTTTTATTTCATTGTCATCGTAATTCGATACCCGATTGAGCTGAAATTTGATACACGTAAGTATGTCATCGGAGTGCAATAAAAGCTTGTTTCACAAAATATTTAAAAAAACTTTACAGTAAGATCCTTTTGGTTTAGTAACACCTTTCCATGTACCCCTGCGTCAGTAGACATTGTAGAAAGTTTTTTTTCAGTCTACGTTTAAACACCACCTCGCCTATTGGTTAGCGACTATGCGGCCGAAGATGAAGCACGCGAGGTTACTTTTATCAATTTTAGAAAAGCCACAAAATGTTCCAAAATCATAAATTGAGTCCTTAATCTTTCTTTCCAAACGCTGCGACGCAATTTTGGTATGTCTCTCGTTTATCCCTGAAATCTTGAGATTTCGTTCCACAAATAAGATGGAAATCCTTTCTGTAGGTTGGTTTGAGAATTCGCTCGGTACATACGAATTTACTTTGTGACAAATGTACAACAACCCATATCTTTGTTTTATATAAGTAGATATTATACGAGTATGCATAAATAGATATACCAGAAATAGTACATACAACTTCTAAATCATCTGTGAAGTAATTAACAATAATTAATTTTGGATTTGGAAGAGAATGAGATGAAAAAAAATATGAGAAAAATATTTATAATGGCGGCAATAATATTATTGACACGTATCTACCAAAGCCAAAAAAGGAAAAAATACCTACTAGAATATAAAAACTTCATGGTGTAGAACTTCATGGTGTCGCGCATCGTAAAAATTCACTCTCACCATTTTTCTCTATCGCGCCATAAAGGCCACTACACACAGTGCCGGCGGCAACGCCGACGGCCGGGCCGCCGGCACTGCCGCCGGCAGACCGGCGGGTATTCGAGCCGCCGGGCTTGCTGCACACACGACCCGCCGGCATGGCCGCCGGGGTGTCATGGTGCTATACGGCATGTGCCGGCGGCTTGCATATGTTTTTTTTTGTTTTTATTTATTTGTTATGTATTTTATTCTTCCCTATTAGTAATACATATTATTTTTATATGTTTTAGTATATTTTCGCAAGTATAGGTAGTTTTAGTATTTGAATGTATTTCTAAGTATTTATTATTATTATTTTTTTATGTAGGTTTACATGACACAGTTTTTCTTCTATATTGCACACCCCGTTTTTATAAGTATATTTTTTATCGATCCTCTCCATCCTAAGGTTGCCTGGAAGAGATCGCTCTTAGCGATAAGGCCGCCAGTTGTCGCACTAGTTTTTAGGTGTTATAATTAATGATCAAACGAACTTACCAAGTGAAGTTCGATCACAATTATGTGAACGGCTTCATTCGACGCGATTTTGTTTTTGTTTACATATTGTAGTTGTGTCTCACGTACTGGCCCTCAACACGGATTGTTTAGAGATTTTATTCCCCGCTTTCAAAGTTTTTTATTCTGGTAACACTAGAGATCGTCCATAGTCGTTAAGTTCGTTACTATCGTACCCCCACCTCACTTCAGAGCCCAGAGGGGAGCCATCGGCCGGTCGAACTTCATTCTGTTTAGAGCAATAGTTTTACTACAGTCCGGCAAGTATAACTTGGCGCGGCTGTGCGCCACTGTGTACTTTTATAACTGCTTCTCTTGTACCACTTTTTATCACTTTAGGCATGATGATAGCACAGTAGCAAATATAATAGTAGCAAAAATATTCGCAACGATGTTTACTATGAACCCGGAAGTGTCAAAGTAAATTTTCAAGATTGCCGATTTAGTTCCTCAAATCGCCACCGCCAACTTAAACTTGTGGCACTGTAACTACTTATTTTGTGACCGGTAATGGAAAAAATTACCCATAAATTGATTATGATTACCAATTATCAATTTCACATTTCATTATTAGGGTTAGGGCATTTATATACATTGTATATAAGTACTAAGTAGGTTACTTAGCTAAGCTATTTATGGGAGGGTGTATATATTAATCGCGTCGAATGAAGCCGTTCACATAATTGTGATCGAACTTCACTTGGTAAGTTCGTTTGATCATTAATTATGTTTCACGGCTTCATTCGACGCGATTTTGTTTTTGTTTACATATTGTAGGATGTTCAGAGAAAATTAGTGAAATGTGAAACAAATTTTTCACAAAATACAAATACATAATTATGTATATCCTTTTATATGATGTTTATAACCGAATCGATCCCGCCACAGACTGTTGGCATGTTGTGAACATTTAGCTTAAAATGTTCTGAGCATCCATCCCAGCATGTCAGTTTTGAAATAAATTTCGAACCGTTAGATTTTTTATACTACGCTAACAAAATATGATAACTTATTTAAGAGCTGGATCTGTATCTATGCTGCTTCTTCTACCTATATAGGTACATAAAATCATAATGTATGATGATACAATATTCCCAGAAGACATTCCCAGTGTAGGTGCTGGACGATACTGCGACGTGTCGCCAGCACGAGAAAACTCCAACTAATGAAGAACTAATAAGATAAATATTATTTTATTGGATTTAGTGGTGGAGTCCGTCTATCGTTAGATACGGTTAGGTTTACAGTCTATTTAAAAAAGTTATTAATACTAATATTGAAAAACTTAATAAAATTAATAATCAAAAGCCTCTCCCACTAATAGCATTAAAAAATAATTGTAATTCTGGCTGATAACTGTGACTATGTGTCATATCAGAAAATGTAATCCAAGATTTAGTACATAATAATCAGTTATTGTATTGTATTAGTGACATTATTTCTGTAAAATCAACGAAATGGGTCCTTGGCTAACCAACTACGTTGTTTGAGTCATATAAACCAATGTATGGGTGTGCAGAGTTCGTGTGATAAGACATCAGCAAGGACATTCAAGCTGGTAGAAATTGAAGTTAAAACTTACAATGTCAAAAAAAAAAAAATAAATAAATCACAAAAAAAAAGGAAATATAATGCTTACATGCACTAGGATAAATTCTTTTTGTCTTTTAGCATTATTCATAATATTTTGCGAGTATATCACATTACTGAAAAAACTCAAGGGATCTTTAATCTAAAAATAATGAATTGCTTAATGTTTAAGCCAAGTTTTTGTACATATAATTGTTTAATTATTGAAGTTAACTTGATTTTATTTGACTGAATAAATGACGATATCAGCATTTGACAGTGACACTAATGATCCATCAATGAGTTTTAAGTTAAGTAAACATTGTGTAGGTACTTTGATTTTTTCAAACAAAATCCAACATTTATTTTTCTTGAATTCTTAAGCCTTAATTATATTACTAGCTCGCATTACTAATATCGATTTCTGGTTGTCATCATGGCGATACTTTATCATAACTTACATATCTTCTTGGAGTCTCTATTTAAGTAAATTAAATTTCAGCTACGATAAAAATAAAAACAAAAAACATTTTTGCAATTAGGATGAGGCACCCGGTCTACAAGAATTTGCGCAAATTCTACTCCTCTCAGTAGCCGCAACTGTCACACGGCGGTGGCAGTGATGGTTCTATTTTCTACTGCTAACAAACTGTGCTCCTCCAACCTGGTGGCGCGGGCGTCTACCAATGTTCAAAGGTAACTCTCCTAATATAAAGCCGTCGCCTAGTGAGAGCGGCTGTCACACCAAATTATGAAGTGAATCGATTAATCGGACCAAGTGTATTTGCATTTTTGTAACTCTGCTTATCTCTGTTTTACTTAATGTGTATCAGCAATGAATAATTGAAAATGTGACATTTACCATTTACTTAAGAGACCCATCGTGATAGACGTTTCTCGTCGTATAAGAATACATAGAGTAGCATACAGCGTAAAAAACTAACCATGTGACAAAATATGTGTCCTTGTATGATCTGAACTCAGGAATAAATTTTTATATAATATACGTAATATATTTTTTCTTGTGTTACCCTTCTTTAACTTAATAAAGTATGGTATAAGACTGAAGTGTCAGTGACACATTACTTTACTTTTGAAAAATTTGTATCCAGCAGTTTCCTAACTTGAAAATAATAGTAACATATAGCTCGGTGCTCGGTGGTATTTTGAATCATACGGACAATCCTCCTAAAGATATTGATAACGAAATTATCAAAAATAATGTGTTAAAATAATGATCAATAGGTATATCAATTTATGTGGCAAACGCACACAGTTATGGTTTTGTAGAAACTGTTTGTTCATATAATAACTAATAACTAGAGGTATAAATGTACCTAAAAATAAAATAAATTAAGGAGTAAAAATAACAATTGCTGACTTGGAGAAGTATAGCACAATGTAAACTGTTTGCCCAACTTTTGCATAGTACCTATAATGCGGTGTAAGACACCCATATCGTATTTAGCAGAAAAAAACGTGTCAAAACTTCGTTAATTTTCATAGCGACACACATCGTAGAATACTGCATCCTACAAAAGTTACATAAAACGTAGTGTAATTCAGACTTATTTATTTATTGATTTTTGTTACTTTTAAGTCCTATGGATGTGATAATCCTAAATAAACGTATACTTATTGATATGAATTTTTATTTAATAATTGTGTGTCGCATCCCGTAGAACACTGTACTGCGTCAACTAGTGAGGTTATGCATAGTATAAAACAACATAAACACGGCGCGTCTCGTAGGATACTGTTCTGCAGCAACTTAAAGAAATATATTGCACAGTAATACTGTATAGCATAAACTAGAATGTTCGTTCTAGAATTATAATGCACAGTAAACACGTCGTATCTCGTAGAATACTGTATTGCCTCAAATTAAAGAAGTGTATTACACAGTAATAATACCTACTAGGTATATGTATAGCATAAACTAGAATGTTATTCTAGAATTATAATGTAAGAACATGTTCGTAATGTGAAAAATACTTTAAAAACAAGAGCAAAGCAAAAGCTTTGCAAGGCTTAGCATAGTAGAATGTGTTGTATAAGCACATAATAATTATATTTATACTCTTGTCATGTCCCTGCATCTACTAGCTGTTTATAACATAATTTTTAGACAATATATTAGCCCGAGTGTAGCGTAAGCTATGATTAAGCAAAAATAACGTTAATATTTCATAAAGGTTTAAATAGCCCAACTTGAAGTCAAAATTACAGAAGTACAGCCACAACAGTAAATAAAAATAAAGTAAGTAAGTGTAATAAGTATATTTAAGGTGGTTTGAGCACATAATATACACTTCCTGTAATAATTAGCATACACTGCACAAAATATAACTAGTCAGTTTTCCGTTTGGATATGCAACTTGTAACACTTTGCAACTAACCAAGGCTAAGCTAAGCTGTAGCTTAGTAAGAAACTCAGGGTTCTTGATGTGAAAGTATCAGCACAGACGTAACGGTGACGCATTTCTTTACCCAAGGCAAGAAAAAGCGAACTACCCTACTTTTCAGAAAGTTTCGTTTAGTCAGAGGTTTTGCGTATGATGCATGTTAACATGTGTGACAGTATCTGCTCCGATGCTCCGATGCGACAGTATCAGCTCCGATGAGATGGTATCTGCTCCAATGCGACGGTATCTGCTCCGATGCGACGATATCTGCTCCGATGCTCTGCTCCGATGTTGCAGCGACGCATTTTCTCACGAGCAAGAAGACGCGGACCAGCCCTTCTTTTCTTAAAGCAGGCATAGTCACACTGTGTAAACACACACGCGTCACTTCTTCGTCATTTTGATGCGACGGGATCAGGTCCGATGCGACGGTATCCGCAAGACCCATGTAAAAGGGGGTATAGTGCAGAGTGAGGCTGCGACCCAAAGGGTACACTTAAGCCATTGTGTAAAGACCCAATGTAGAAAGGGTGCAGTACAGAGGTTGTCATTTTTATGCGACAGTATCCGCAAGACCCATGTAAAACGGGAACAGTACGGTGGACAGTATCCGCAAGACCCATGTAAAAATGGGAACAGTACGGTGCAGATTGAGGCTGCGATCCAATGTAGAAAGGGCTCGCTGTCAGATGAGACTTCGATGATTTCTCGACGCGCCAATCCTTTATTTCTTCGTCGCTTTTTTCCGCTACCCGCTACCCGCTTTCGGTTTCTCCATTGCAACTTGTTTTAGTTTTCGTGCGAAGGCCTCGGCACGGAAACACGGAATGAAGTTCGACCGGCCGATGGCTCCCCTCTGGGCTCTGAAGTGAGGTGGGGGTACGATAGTAACGAACTTAACGACTATGGACGATCTCTAGTGTTACCAGAATAAAAAACTTTGAAAGCGGGGAATAAAATCTCTAAACAATCCGTGTTGAGGGCCAGTACGTGAGACACAACTACAATATGTAAACAAAAACAAAATCGCGTCGAATGAAGCCGTGAAACATAATCCTTCTGTTTGTAATTTATGGTGAGAACAATAGAGTTTATCTATCTATCTATCTATAGGTAGGTACCTACGTGTTGGGTATCATAGTAGGTACTCACTCATAGTTAGTAAATACCGAACTGGACTACTATTGATTCTGCGACTTTATTGAAATCATTAATCGTCACAGCGTGTTCGTAGACGGTACAACCGTGACTTGGAAGTCAAATGGAACTCTTGTGTACCACTAATGCGTATTTATTGTAGCCCCGCAGCCTTCGATGCATGTACTGATATTTTCTATACTGTGACATAGTACCTAAGTACCTAAATATAAGGTCGTGCAGGTCAGGGTGGCTGGAGCCAGAGAGCCGTACTTGTAAATCTTGGTTAAACTTAATCAATGCTTAAAATTTGCTGTCTTATTTTCACACGTGACATTTATAATCATACTAGCTAGCTGACCCGACAGACGTTGTCCTGTGTTAACTATAAATATTGAATTCGAATTGTCTTAAATTTTCTAATGTGTAGTATTGGGGAAACTGATAAATGATACACACTCGCTTATAGTATGAAGACAACTGATTTTATTCCAACTACCCACATATTAAAATGCTATACTATTTAGATCTACCTACAACATCTCCCTCCTCTCTAAATTAAGTTAACAGTAAATAAACAAGTGTTACTAAAAGATACAATTTTCTACATTATTTTCCCTTTCCTAATAAGTATAACTAGGCACTTGGTAAAAAAATTAGCTACTAAACAACAAAAAAAATAATAAACAAAATTAGCTACAACAGCTATTTCAGTAAATGAAAGTATAAAGATTCTTCTGATTAATAAATACAACCTAGTGCGATGCGAGTACCTATTTACTATACTGATGATCTGACTTATACAGTTAAATAGAAACAAATTAACAAACTATTTTGTCAGTTTTGAAAGAAAATGCATTATGTACAATTAATTATTGAAATGCAAACTTTTGTGGAGGTCTTACCTCTCTGCCACTACGAGTCACTTTTGGACTTGGAGTTGCGGACGCAGCCGCCTCCGTAGATGTGGAGTCCTTATCTTCAGATGGAATGATAAGCCGTAGCTGTGGTCTAACAGCTGACTCGCTTCCCGGTGAAGTGTCTTGTGAACCAGCATTAATATCTGGTATAGGGTCGTAACTACCTGATAAGACTCGTTTAGGCACGTTAGTTCTAATATTAGGTTTAAGAATATGAGACCTATTACGACGATAAGTACCACCGTTGGCCACTTTCACCCAGTAGGAGCGATCACCCTGCGCCTTCTCAACAACACGAGCTTTATTCCATACCTTACCATCTTTTACACGGACTTCTTCCCCTGGGGATAATGGGGACAAAGACTTAGTGCCTCTGTCGTAGTATCGCTTCGTATTGTCTATTTTACCGCGGCGGACATTACGGACCTGTTTTGGGTCTATTGCTTTAGGTATCAACAATTGCGGAGCGACCGGCAGCCTGGTGTTAAGCGATCTACCCATTAACATTTGTGCCGGTGAGTATTCTTCACCCGTGATGGGAGTATTCCTGAAATTAAGCAATGCTAACTGCCACTCCGTTTTATCATCGGTGGCTTTTTTCAGTAAGCGTTTTACTGTCTGAACGTTCCTTTCTGCTAATCCGTTCGAACGCGGATATAACGGTGAACTAGTCACGTGTTTAAATTCCCATTTTCTGGCAAATTCGGTAAATTCCGACGATACAAATTGTTTCGCATTATCTGTTATCAGTTTTTTCGGTATTCCAAATCGGGAAAACATACCTTTCATTTTAGCAATTACTGTGTCACTCTTCATATTTGGTAAATAAACAACCTCCACGAACTTTGAGTAATAATCGACAACCAGTAAGTACTGAAACTTATTCAATTCAAAGATATCAGCTGCTAGCGTGTCCCACGGCAGCTGCGGCACGGCGTGCGGCGCGAGGGGCTCCCGCGGCGGCGCGGCGCGGTGCCGCTGGCATGTCTCGCAGCGCTGCACGCACTCCTCGATCTGGGCCCCCATGCCGGGCCAAAAGATGGCCTCTCGAGCACGCTTTTTGCATTTTTCAATTCCTAGGTGCCCTTCATGTATGCGATTTAACATTTCCTTACGTAAAGTGCTCGGAATCACTACCTGGTTACTATGAAACAGGATCCCGTTAATCTCGTGTAGCTCGTGCTTGAATGTCCAGTAAGGACGAGCGATCGACACCACCTGATTCTTGTCATTCGGCCATCCTTCATAGTAGTATTTTATCACCGCTGACAATACGTTATCTTTTTCCGTCTCCTTCTTTATCCGCTCTAATTTTTCATTCGTCGCGTCCATACTTTCATACGTAGCGTTGACATGAACGGTGACGTCATCCTCGCAACCTTCGGCACGCGCCCCCGTCTCGACTGCCGCTCGCGATAACGCATCCGCTATGTGCATAAACCTCCCCGGCTTATAGACGACGTTTAATCTATGCTCTTGCAATTTCAACAACATACGTTGCAGCCTCGGCGGCGTTTCGTTTAATGCTTTTCTAAAAATCGTCTCGAGTGGCTTATGATCACTTTCTACTGTAATTTCGCTGTGACCATAAATATATTGGTAAAATCTTACACATCCGAAATAGATAGCAAGCATTTCTTTTTCGATTTGCGCCCACCTCGTCTCAGTGGGTGTTAGAGTTCTCGCTGCGTATGCGACTGGCCGCCCGCCCTGTTGGAGACACGCCCCCAATCCTTGACTACTCGCATCTACACATAGGGTCACATGTTCCTGCGGAGAGTAGTACCGTAACACGGGAGCTACAGTTATCGCCTTTTTCAACTGCTCAAACGCCTCGTCATGAACACGTAACCATTCAAACTCGATCTCTTTCTTTAATAATGTACGCAACGGAGCAGCCATGTTTGAATAATTTGGTATAAATCTTGCTAGATAATTTACCATTCCCATAAAACGTTCTAATTGTTTTTTATCGATTGGCCTTGGAATGTTATTAATTGCACTCACGCGACTGGACATTGGACTAATGCCCGAACTATTTAATGTGTGTCCCAAAAAATTTACTTCCGGGACTCGAAATACACATTTCTTCTTGTTAAACTTCACGCCGTACTCAACCGCCCTCCTAATTACCTCTCTGAGTCTCTCGTCGTGTTGTCCCTTGTTGCATCCCCAAACCAATATGTCATCAGCAAATACTTCTACCCCTGGCATGGAAAATATTTTATACATCTCATTATGAAATATTTCCGGTGCACAATTAATTCCAAATGGCATTCGAAGCCACCTAAATCTACCGTAGGGAGTAGAAAATGTACAGAGTTTCGAGCTCTCTTCGTCCAGTCTAAACATCCAAAATCCACTTTTTGCGTCTAATTTAGAAAATACCTTCGCCCCTGACAGGTTACTAGTGATCTCTTCCAACGTTGGCAGTTGAAAATGGCAACGGCGTACTGCTTTATTTAAGTGATAAGGATCCAAGCAAATTCGAAGCTTATCAGGTTGTTCGACTACAACAATATTAGAAACCCAATCGGTCGGCGAGTCTTCTTTAACAATGATGCCCAAACTTTCTAACTTATTTAATTCTAGTTTTAATTTAGGCCTTATTTTCATCGCAACTTTTCTTGATGAATTTACTACAGGACGCACCGTTTTATCTACTTCAATTTTATAAATATTCGGCAAACACCCTATTCCTTCAAAAACAGATTCATCTACTTGAAACTCCGATATCTCTCTTACCTGTTTATCGTTACGTACAATCAATTTAAGTTCACGACAAGCTCTAATACCTAGCAAATTATTGCAATTTAAATTCAACACATAAATCTTTTGACGGCTTCTCAAGTTACGGTAACTCAAAACGGGTTCAAAATAACCTACTACTGGCAGTTTCGATTTACTCACTTCCCGTAAAGTACATTTACTTTTCTTTAACACATTTTCCATAAAACCTGCCTGTCTAAATGAACTCAAAGACATAACGGAAGCCTCCGCTCCGCTATCTAATTTAAAATTATTTTTTACATCATCTACCATCACATCTTCAAACCAAGATTCACAATGTCCACCGACCTCGTCAATAGATAAGCTGCACAACAATGACTCACATATCTCGTCGCAGTCCTCCGGGTCGTCGTCGTCCTCCAACTCACCTACGAATTTAGCACGACACACTCGCGCAAAATGACCTACCCGTTCACATTTATAGCACTTCACTTGACGAGCCGAACACTGAACACTGACTCCGTGTTTACGACCACAATAATTACACGATATAGCAGAGTTACCACCGCGGTAATTCTGCTGTGATTTCTGCAGCTGACGGGCGGCGGCGGCTCCGGGCCGGCCCCAGGCGCGCGGCGCGGCGCCCGCGCGCACCGCCTCCACCGCGAGCGCGGCCCCGGCGGCGGCACTGCTCCCGGCGCCGGCTGCCTTGCCTGCCTCGGCGCACTTCTCCGCCTGCCGACCGGCAGTTTCCACTGCTCGACACCATGACACTGCCTCCTCCAGATTCAGCTTCGTTTTCGCTAGCATCCGCTCCCGCATGCTAGAATCCTTGATGCCCCTGATGAGCTGTGTAAGAATTAGACTGCTGCGTAGCTGTCCAAACTCGCACGATTTACTTCGCAGTTTCAACGCACTCAGGAACTTGTCCATACTGTCGTCGCGTTGAAAGGTTTCGAAGAATACATGCCGCTCGTAGTTTATATTCCGTGTCGGATCGCAATGAAGCTTGAACTTAGAAACTAATTCTTCGTAATTAGTTTTTTCACTTTCATCCAAGTCTAATTCTTCTAAAATTTCACGGCCGTATTTTCCAATGACGTGTAGGAATAACGCACATTTCTCCCTGGACGCTGCATTCTCCTTGCCAGTTGCGATCAAAAAATAATCGAATGCCGACTTCCATTCACGCCAATTTGCAGCCACGTTTCCTTCCTCGCTCATGGCGGCCGGCTGTTGCAGCGCGGTACACGGCACACCTTTTGACATCGCTTGAGTTGTCTCCGGTTTCACAGACATGTTTTCGTCATTAAATGCCCACTATTTAAATTACTGCCTATTTGTATTAAATCACGATTAACCACACCTGACACCATGTAGTATTGGGGAAACTGATAAATGATACACACTCGCTTATAGTATGAAGACAACTGATTTTATTCCAACTACCCACATATTAAAATGCTATACTATTTAGATCTACCTACAACATAATGTTTTGCTCAACTTTCTTTCATAAGAACCTTCTCTTGATAATAATTATTAACACAATAATAAAAGAATTAACGAAATTGTTCCATCCGTTCACGCGTGATACGATGACAAGGGAAATAGAGGTTCGTTTTTATATATATAGATAGATTAGCTGCACCCCGCGGTTTCACCCGCGGTCAATGTTTTTTAATAAAAAGTACCTATCCTATGATACTTCTAATACCTCCAAGAATATGTGTACAAAGTTTCATAATGATCGGCTAAGTAGTTTTTGCGTGAAAGCGTAACAAACAAACTTACATTCACTAAGTATAGGTAATATTAGTAGGGATTTGTACGTATTTCTAATATCATTAGAAATTTTAACAACAAGTAGGAATAAAACATCACAACAAATTAGCAAAAGCAGTGCCTTGTGTAACAATCTACAATGAAAATTAGTACAAATCATCGGATCAAGTAGAAATAATAATTTTCACTTCACTTGCTCGTAAAGTCCTACTTTACGCCCTGTGTAGACGGACTCAAGCGGCTTTTTATGCTCTTGTGCTGAAAACCAACCTCTCTGAATAAAAAAAAAATTACTTTTTTGCCCTTGTGCTTAAAAGTGGAGTTTTACGCACAAGGGCGAAAAAGTAATTTCTTTTTAAAAAATAAAGCAAAGAGGTTCAGTTTATAATAAGTATTTTATGTATTCAGTTTACCCGGGTCTTTAATAATACCCATAGACCGTGATCGTGTCTTTCATAAAACTAGAGTATTATTTAAGACCCAAATGCATTTTGTCGAATTTTGAATTTCGAAATCAAAACAAAAGTTAAAAAAATACAATGGCGGGGAAATGTTCATGTCGTTTTCTAGCACCTAATTAGTTGTTGGAATTTGCGATATACTGAATTACTGAAAATTAAATATGTCATCAAGCGAAGATGAGACTAAATTAACTCCGAACACATTAATGGAAAGAAATGCAGAGGAAGTTATTCAAAAAAACGACCACTCTGAATATTGAACATTGTTCTAACTTCAGTTTCAATTTTTATTAAACATAATTTAGTAATTATTACTGTTTTATTTCCTCGCAACTGAAGTGAAAAGCAGAGTGTATAACTCGGGCATAAAACCCATTTTATCCTCGACTCTATATCCGCCCTCGCCTTCGGCTCGGGCTAGCTAAACGTCTCGTATAAAATGGCTTGTTTTATGCCCTCGTTGTACAATCTACTATTTGGTAACAACACGTGTTAAAAATATTATCAACAAGTATGTGCTTCCATCTAATCTATTAATTCTTTACTCTCATAATTTTCAAGGTAAAATCGATATGTACCAGGCTACCAGGAGAACATGAGTACCACAGAGGTCGGTCGCAATCAATTTAGCAATAACAGTTTTTGTGTAACAATCTACAATGAAACATTACTAGAAGGAAAAAAATAGTCTCATTATTATTGTTCACATTGTGAAAAATTTTAGTACTTCCGCCTAATCTATTAATTCTTTCCTCTCATAACTTTCAAGGTAAATCCATATGTGCCAGGAGAACATGAGTACCACAGAGGTCGGAAGCAATCAAATTAGCAAAAGCAGTGCCTTGTGTAACAATCTACAATGAAAATTAGTACAAATCATCGATCAAGTACAAATAATAATTTTAGTAACAACACGTGTTAAAAATATTATCAACAAGTATGTGCTTCCATCTAATCTATTAATTCTTTCCTCTCATAATTTTCAAGGTAAAATCCATATGTACCAGGCTACCAGGAGAACATGAGTACCACAGAGGTCGGTCGCAATCAATTTAGCAATAACAGTGCCTTGTGTAACAATCTACAATGAAACATTACTAGAAGGAAAAAAATAGTCTCATTATTATTGTTCACATTGTGAAAAATTTTAGTTCTTTCCTCTCATAATTTTCAAGGTAAATCCATATGTACCAGGAGAACATGAGTACCACAGAGGTCGGCCGCAATCAAATTAGCAATAGCAGTGCCACATTCCTTGTGTAACAATCTGCTAGAAATTACTACATACAAAATCAAAATTTTAATATCATTTAAAATACGTATTTGTAACATTATGAAAAATGTTATCAACAAAAATACCTACTTTCGTCTACTATTAATTTTTTCCTCTCATAATTTTCAAGGTAAATCCATATGTACCAGGAGAACATGAGTACCACAGAGGTCGGTCGCAATCAAATTAGCTATAGCAGTGCCACTTACCGGCCACTCTAGCTTGACCTTCCCTGAAATAACCCTCAATTGAAATTGCTCATTCAGCGAAAAGCCTAGAAGGACGGATACACAGCTGTACTGACGGCTAGCAGTACGGAGAATACCTAATCAATCTACAGGGTTATAAGCATACCCTTTGGTATGCTAAGCCGAAAAGGATTCATAGCACTCATCAATATGAACAACTTTAACTATGGGATTAAACCTAAAATCTCAAAAAAAAAATCACTGTTCCATACATTTTGTTGAGTATCATTAAATTTTTTTTATGAAACAGCTGTATTTTTATATAGAATTTCGAGTTGATCCCATAGTGATAAGTAGTTGTTTATAACGATGAGTACTATGAGCCCTTCTCTACCCGTCAATTTTTAAATTAAATGGCATACTCATCCGAGCAAACACGCCATGGTTCCAGTGACTGTCTCGCTTCGTCAAACTGTTTATACTAATGGACTTTTTGATTTTACAATAATGGACACTCACACTTCACTTACACACCTTTTTCACATACATACCCCCTCTTACCACTCACACACACAAATACACGTATCGTCTCTGCAAATCTGGACCCTTTCAAGGACTTGTGTATTGCAGAGACAATACACACACACACACACACACACACACACACACACACACACACACACATACACTCTCTTACACCAACACCCACACACTTCTTATTCCCTCATACAAATCCCAAGTCATCCCATTCCCGCCTTTTTTGCCTCTAAATTGTATACTATGTTACTTTATTTGGAACTACTCGTATGTTACTGTAAAACTCTCGGAGGAGGGCGTTGACACCTGCGACGCAGTTTAATACTTTTGTAGGTGTCATCGATTTCTCTTTGTTATTTTTATTATTTTGTAATTTGTTCCTAAATAAAGATTTATTATTATTATTATTATTATTACTTACAAAACGGATTACTCGGCCGAGAGCACCGTCTCGCCACTGTTACAAACGCGAAAGTTTGTAAGAATGTATGTATGTTTGTCACTCATTCACGCAAAAACGGTTGAACGAATATACATGGAACGAAGGTTGTTCATGGACTGGATTAATACATAGGCTTTTAATCCCGGAAAACGCGGGTAAAACCGCGGGACGCAGCTAGTCTCCAATAAGTCCGCTTTGGACCACCAAGCCACCAACTCGCCTGTTGGTAAGCGACGACGAGTAATCGACCTAGTAGCCGGCCTAAAAGACGTCGGGGTCTGGCTACAGTGGCCGTGATCCTTGGAAATGTCAAGGGCGCTCTTTGCATTCATCTGGTGTCGATTTCAGATTTATTTTTACAGCTTTGGCGGCATTGGGAAGAATAGTGTGATTTACTGAAAGGCGATTTGATTGCTGGCTGAAAATAGAAAAAGAAATGAATTATGACTCTCTTTTTAAATTCTAGCTATTGTTATGAAGTCAAAAGTGAATTTATATCTTACGTTTTCACGCCTCAACATCATGATATTTTGGAAAAACATGTTTTCGAGTGTACTTAGATACAGAAAAATACTTGAATTGACATAATACAGGGCTGTAATAAAAGGGCATGCTAAGCCGAAATGGGTTCATAGTACTCATCATTATAAACCTGTTTTACTAGGGACCGAAAAAATTCAATGACACTCGACAAAATGTATGGGACAGCTGATTTTTTTCGCAAATTCCGCGTTAGCGCCATAGTAAAAGTTGTTCATAATGATAAATACTATGATCCTTTCCCGGCTTTATCCCTTTCCTTAGAACCCTGTAATATGCTACTTTTCAACATGATCATTATTGCCGCGTGGGTGAAACCGCGTAGCACAGGTCTACCATAATTTTAGCTTATAATTTAGACAAACCTTGTAAACGCATACCTACCACTAACTACTCGTACATACTTACCTGCTTTGAAATTTGTCTTGTGTATGTCACTTTGTTTCGCTTTCACACACATTTCGTCTTTTAAGCTATTGCATAGCTTGTTTCGCGGGCCTTGAGCGTGGAGACCGAATCCAGAAATTCCGTAACGAAAATAACCTAACACCAATGCTATGCAATAGCTTTACCGCGGCAGTCCCCGAGTGCCACACGTCTTTTTTTTGTTATAGAGGACATTCAATTTTTTTAGACCTTAACATTAACTACATTAATTTTTATTAGGGCGATTGTTTTGGCTTAATACCTATTACTACTGCCATCATCATCATCATTATCAACCTTTAATCTCCCACTGCTGGGATACAGGTCTACCCTCGAAGGCTGATTAGGTCGTATTCCACCACACTGGCCAAGTGCGGGTTGGTGGATTCACATACGCCATTGAATTTCTTCTTCGGACGTATGCAGGTTTCCTCACGATGTTTTTTTTTCACCGCTGCCATAAACCATAATTATACTTAGTATACCAATATTATTTGTAAGATTTTTTTTCTGAAATTGTGATTGAACACCTTTTTTATGGAAATCCAGGTTCTAGGAGAACTAAATATAAATCATACTTGATCATAAAATACTGAAATATCGGTATTATAAAAGTCAGAAAGTTATAATTAAGGTGAAGTGGCACCTCATAAACTTTTAGGTCCAACACTTGAAAAGTCCAAAGTTAGGTATAAAGTAAAAAGTTTTTAAACGCCAACGATAAGTGGCAAACTTGTTCGTTCATGAATTCCTATTACATTTTTGCGTTTCATCTTTGAATCTAAATCAGATTTTTTTGACAATTGGGTCTAGTTTTATTTTTCTTTCATCTTTAGAAATATTTTATTAGAGATTTTTTTGACTGAGCGAACGAAACGAACGAAGCGTCTTTGCAACAACTGACAAAGTTTTCTTTCATTTGTCCGGATGTTTGTAAATATGTTGGTAGCGAGTACAGGGCGTATTTTTCAACGAACCTACATGAAATTTGGTATAGAGGTTTTACAAATTTATAGATTTTATGTCGTCAGGTTTTGTTTGATTGGGGGGATTTTCGATTTGTAATTCCCTTTAAGAAGGGAAATTTGCTGCAACGCCATTTACCTACCGATTGCGATAAAATTTTGCAGAAATGTTTGGAATATAATTCTAAACTAGAAATTCGGATATGAGTAACATCAGTTGTCAAGATAAAAGACTGAGATGGTCGCAAAAAAGTTCTCGCGAGGTCTACTTACTGTTCGCAGAACTACTAGTTTAATTTATTGACAGGCTTGCGTTTGACCGCTATCTGATGCTGAGCAACGATGCTGTCTTCGATGACGCACGCATGCCTAGAAACAAGAACATTATTTTTACAAAACAAAAACCGACTTCAAAAGGCCGACTATTGAGTTATTCATCTATTTGTCGCGCACGCAATAAAAAAAAACATACAGTCGAATTGATAACCTCCTCCTTTTTTGAAGTCGGTTAAAAAACCAATTCACTCGCGACTTGAAGAGATGCGTTCCTAGTAGGTACTAACACCAAACGAGCCACGCTTAGGTAGTCGTTGGGAATCCACACGCAAACCAAGGAATATACAATATCAAGGAACATATCTATTTATTATTTCGCGTCACGCCCCGTTTATTCAAGCCTCTGCAATATATCTACCCCTCTTAGCCGTCACCAGATGGTGACATATAAATCTCCGGGGCTTCGCACACCTGTTCCCGGATTTGCTTTGAAAGTGCCTGGTTGTGGCTGTGGTATTGTGAGATTGTGAGATTGCTTGTCGTCTTTGTGACTTTATAGCACACGTGACAGAAGTTCTGTCACAGAACGTTCTAGCTTGTTTAAGCCCAAGAAATCCTACTATTAATAAATGTGGTGTATGTGGTTTGTTGGTTTATCACCCTTCGAGGGTAGACCTGTATCTCAGCAGTGGGAGGATTAAAGGTGATGATGATGTGGTTTGTTGATGTTTGTTACTTAATCACACAAAACGACTCAATTTTTTTTTACTTATATTTGATAACAGATGAGCAGCAGCGTTGAAATATAGTTATTAGATTTTAATTAGTATTTTATTCGTCAGATCCATTTTCTCTTTTTAATCGAAGTTTCTAATTTTTATTGAATATTTATTTTTATTTGCTTGATATTTGGTACCTATCCAGGTAGCTTATACTTACCCTGAAGTCTAAATCTATAGGTTACTTTTTATCCCAGAAAAAGTATTGGTTCCTGTAGGACACCGGGCGAAACCGCGGAAAACAGCTAGTATCAAATAAACGCGAAAGCGAGTTTGTTTGTTTATCACGCTTTGCTGCTTCTCAACTCGATCACGAAGTTGTGCATACACGTTGTCGCCAACAATTTTATTTTCCGCCAATTTCGATCTAAATAAAGCGACTTTATTTTGCAATTTCGCTCCATTTCTGCCGAAGAGAAATATCGGCAAATATTGACAGCCCTGGGGCCTGTCAGGGACCGTGACAACATGAGCCCAGCCGTCAGCCCGAGGGCTGAGGACGTAACGGGGCCCTAAGGGGCCATCCACATATTATGACATTAGCGCCCACCCTCTCTCTTTCCAAATGCATCGAACTGCCATCCGCTGTGCGCCGTTTAGGTCTAATCGTTCGGTTTGGAACGAGGGTTAGCGCGGCGCGTCTTGTTTCCCGCGGTCCGAAGACCGAATGCTACGTGTGGCGGGCGCTATTGTGTAATAAAGTAGGGGGTCTAAGTTATTATATAGGTATAATTATGTCGTCACATTTAAAATTTAACATATCTAACATAAGCACTAAAAGCGAAATAGTTATTAGAAAGTAGATGTAACATTGCAAGAAATATGTGACGTGACAAGGACAGGGGGAGAGGGGGGTAAAAATTCGTGAAATTCGTGTGTCGTAATTAATAGATGACCCCTAAGGACAGGCTGTGTAATAGAATTCACCTCGGATAATCTCCCTTTGGGGTACGTTGTGGCGGGGTACTTACCCATGTGGTATGGATACCTACATAGTACCTAATTAAGGATACTGGGTCACACGGAGTTGTGGTACTAATCCGATAGGGTCTCATTGTAGGTAATCATTGTAAAAATTACTCTTACGAAAACTTTGAATAAGTGATACAACGCGTACAAATAAATTAAATAAGTAAGTGTGTATGTGTATGTGTAAAGGCAATTGCAAGAACTTAAAATTGTGTAATTAAATTCAAAATAACAGACAGGGTATATTTTGCATTTATTAATGTGAAGAAAAAAATGCTGCTGCCAGATAACAGCATTTAAAGAAATATTTACCATCTTTACTATACTACGCCTCGCAGTTTCAAGCTCACAGAATCAATGAAAAATGATGAAGTACCGTATGTAATTCAGGGTATAAACTATATCTACTTCAAATATTATAGCCGTTTCACTGTGAAAAGTACCAAACATACAGACAAACGTTTCACCTAAATAGATATTTCCTTTCTAATCTAATAAAATAACTAATTAGTGTAAAGTGAACTGAAGTGTGATATTAGGTAGTGTTAGTGTGATTGACGCCATTGATGTGATTCTCTTATTATCCTATACCTACTTAATATAGATATAATACTAGCTGCGCCCCGCGGTTTCACCCGCTTTATCCGGGATAAAAAGTAGCCTATGTGTTAATCCAGACAATGAACAACCTTCATTCCAAATGTCAAGTAAATCCGTTCAGCCGTTTTTGCGTGAAAGAAGAACTAACAGACTCACAAACTTTCGCGCTTTTATGTACTTAATATTAGTATTGCGTCTGTTGCATATCCAATAAAATTAATTGGATGGGAATTGTGTAATGTTCCGTTTGCTGACTGAAAGGTCAAGTCAGGGCTAAACTTAGAGGTCTGGGGGATCGGGGGCAAACAGCTAAATTAAAAAAAAATTAAAAACATTAGGTATAGGCAAAGTTGTTTCCCTAGCATTAATTCTTTAGAATTTGACAGCTTTTTTTTTCTAAGTCGTAATTGTGGCCGTTCTTTTGTGGAGGGGGCTGTAGCCCCGGATGCTCGGCCTCAAATTCGGCCCTGTGCAAGGCTATGTTAATGAATGACGTGGTACATACTGAGTTGATTCCAATATTGCCAATTAACACTAAAAGCTCCGTGTTTACAGTTTCAGCCGACCGTTATGTGGTTAGCTGGGAATTTGGCCGTAGACATATTACGCTGCTAAAATGTTTTACCTCGATCCTATCGTATGTTTGGTTCGTGTGGGCTTTGTGGTTGTTTTGTGAATAGCTAGTAATTAAGGCTTCTAAGGAGGTTTAAATAGCGAACGGTGGATTTAAAATGAAACCTTTAGTCTATGTGGGCAGTAATTTTTTTCGACAGAAGAACTATTACAAGTTTAAGAAAACTAGTTATTTATGAAAATAATCGTAGATTAAATCTATAAAGCACAAGTATCTACATAGTCACTACTACTATAGTGCACTACTCTTTCGGCTATAGGGTCCGCGAGGTTCAATTACTTCACAGTACAGTGGTAAAGCAATAAGTACTCGATCATTACATTAAATTATTTAAATACTGGCTGCTGGCATAATATACGAACGGCGTGGAGCTTACACGCAACAAAAAACTATAAACATTTTGAAAGTGACTTAACATTTGACAGTGACTCATGACAGTTAGTTACCTGAATTTAGAGATGAGTACAATTTAACTGAAGATAAATCGAAAGAAATTCGAATCGAACAGAGATTCTCAGATAAAATAATTATTATTATGCTGCATTATTTTGCAAGTTTTTCAAATATTATTTTATCGCTAGTTTCCAATAAAATGACACTATTTTGATCTTTTAAAAGTAGTCAGTATAAAATTGTGTCCGGGATTTGATATTGATTTTACTCAATTTGGAACCAATTGGCCCTTAGAATTATGTCTGTCAGTAAAGTAATGTGTCCAACGATATTTTGAACGTACAATGCTATGCTAATCTTTGTGGTATTTTGCTGCAAGTAGTTAATTCCAATGCAATTTTTCAAAATAAGTAATTTTCAGACCAAATAATGATGAGCAATATCAGTCGAAGGGGTTTGAATAAAGAAGTAGGCAGTCATATTTTATCTGTTCGATTGAATTAAATTCGTTCTTTATATCGATTATGAAATAATGGTTCGAATAAATGGTTACGAATACGATTACGATTCACGTCTCTAGCTTTGTTTTGTTTTGTTGACGAATTGAGCTGACGTGTTGTTAGAACGCTGTTTTCGCGTATTTATAAAAAAACAAATAGGTAATAGTTAGGTAGTATCAAGCACAAAAACCAAGAAATATTCTGATACAAGATGCTTAAAGCCGTAATTCTCATTGGTGGACCTCAAAAAGGTGAGTTTTTGTCGCTATCGACGTCACCGGTAAAGATAACACTGAACCTTTACCTTCTCCCTATTTAAACCATAATTGCTGATAAAAGTAAACATAATTAACTTAATTATATCTGTACAATCTTATTATAGACTTGCATTACACCGAAAATATGAAAAAACGAGCTTGTAATAGAAGTCTATCTTCTTGAGGTTATCTATACAAATTCTTGTTAATTGGAAATTATCTACGTGTCTTTCACAATGCATTATGATTCATTCATGAACTCATAGCTTTTACAGTAAAGGAAATAAGTATCATGGTAGTGGTAGGGCTCTTTTGCATAGCCCGCCCGGGGAAGTACCACACCTTTGCCAGTTATTCCACCGCCAAGCAGTAATGTGCAAACATTACTGTGTTCCGGTTGGAAGGGCATTGTTTCCAGTGAAATTACAGGGCAAATGGGAGATTAAACAACTTATATCTCAGGGTGACGAGCGCAGTGCTGTGCCGCGCAAGGTTTTGAATTCTGCGAGTTCAAAATTCTGGGTAGCGCAGATCTGTTATGGGCAAATGTGACATTTAACATCAGGCGAGCGATTTGCTTGTCTCGTCACTCAATTACATAAAAAAAAATCATACCAATGAATTCTCACTAATATTTCAAGTCAGTGAAATTCGCCAAAAAATGTGTGCATGATGGAAAAAGAATTGAAACTTGATACGGTTAAATCTTTGTCTTGTTTTCACATATTCTGATTTGCTTGCTGTGTTACATGTCAGCCAGAAGTTTTGAGAGCATTTCAAGTAGTGATTAGATTTTAGCAAGGTTTATAAATAAGATTCTTGGACCATTGGAGTCCCCAAATTTCCCCAATAAAACAAGTTAATTTTATTTTATATTTCAAACACTTATTTACACATTTAAAAAGAACAGACAAGACACTAATATCCCAGTTAATATTTCCAGGCACCCGTTTCCGCCCGCTATCACTCGACACTCCAAAGCCCTTATTCCCCATTGCCGGCCTGCCTCTCATCCAGCACCACATTGAAGCGTGCACTAAACTGCAAGAATGTAAAGAGATACTTATCATCGGCTCGTATACGACAGCACAAATGGCTCCGTTTGTGGGCGACATGCAGAAGGAGTATCATGTTATTATAAGGTTGGTGAAATAGTCTTATGCAGAGCCTCACTCTGTACCTCAACACCAACCATACCATCTTTGGCACTGGAGCAGTTGTGCCAGCGGCCTATAGCCTCGTTCCGCTATTTTAAAGAGCTGGGTTGGCTCGGGTAATCGCTGACAAGGGGAAAATGCACAATGCACCCTTTGCGGAACGCCGGTCCGGGACACTGGTGCGGGACATATCGCCCCCATACCGCATAAGAATAGGTTCTTACATGCCAAGACTATGTAAGAACTGCATTTTGATGCTTATTTAGGTGTGAGTGTGTGAGGGATGTTGACTCAATTATTAAAAATATCTTTGACATAAATAATTAACAATTAATAGATAAAATACAGTGATATCACTTTCTAGGCCCTAATTAATAGAAAAAAACATAACATTTTTATTACATTTTTATCTTGTCTGGCTTTGATTAGTTTAATTAAAAATATATGTAATTTAAGTAATTGGATTTTTATCTTGTGATGATAATCAAATTTAACTTTTGTTTTTAACTAGCTGCACCTTATCTGCTATCCGACATGTACTGTTAATTTCACCTAAATAATAAAATATAGAATAGTTTAAAAAACTAAAAAACACGCATTGTCATCGCTCTTTGACAAACGCGGCACGTAGCAGAATATGTACCAGTAGCCGTGGGGAACCACAGCTTAGCCAGCAGTAGTCACAGAATTCGCGTACCGAGTCACAGCTTAGCTAACAGTAATCGTAGAAATCGCGTTCGGAGCAAAAACACAATTTATTAGCTTCATATAATTATTTTAATTTATTTATAAGTATATTTTTTTTATTTTTTGTATAATAATTTATTGTCATCGATCCTCGATATATCTACAAAGTTTGAACGAAATCCGACCGTTTAAAGTGGGTCAAAATCGCGCCCAAAGGAGTCGGTTACAAACATACAAGTGAAGCTAATATAAGCGAGTTAAAATTAATCTAGTACTAATACTGCATAGCGAGTGAAGGGGTGTGTATATTTGTTACTTTACAATGAAATGGGTCAATGAGTTTAAATGAAAATTGGAATGTAGAAAGCTTATACTTTAGATTTACACATAGGCTACATATCCCGGATAATTTTTTTTTCTTTTTTCTATTATTTAAGAAGTGTCAAAAGAACATTTCTTAATAAAATTACAATCTAGCCTCAGGCTAATAAGTAATTTAAATCTAACTTAAATTTCTAGGTAACTAATTACTAAGAATGTGTCCATTAACACTTTTCTTATTGTTTCTATTAAGGCGAAGACACAATGTTCACGTGTTCTCTACACTTTACACTTTCACTATAATAATCACTATAACTTATGACTACATAACACTACACTAGCTCGAACGGTTTTGTTCTCTTAAGTCTTCTAACTATATCCCGGATAATTGAACGGTCCCTGTAAGATAGTACATGCTACCGCAGGTCGCAGCTAGATTGGACACAACAAAAAATTGCATAAACTACTTACCCTAAATTATCCAACTATTCCCACTAGTTCAGTTGTCCAGTTCAGTTGACTGAACTAGTGAGATTTCTTTTCTCGTTTGTTCAGTTCAGAAATAGAAATAAATAAATACTACCTTTTTGGAAAAACTTCGTGTAAATTAAATTAATAATACTTAATAAATGTAACAAGGTGCAAAAGCTAGTCTTATTTTCAATTGAACAAACGAGAAAAGAAATCTCACTAGTTCAGTCAACTGAACTGGACAACTGAACTAGTGGGAATAGTTGAAATTATCGTCTAAAAAACATACTTTTTTTTTTTACAAATGTCGCCATTCAGTCTAGCTTTTTGGGTATTTGCTAGGCTTCTTATTCTTATTTGTTTGGGGCCGATAGGTCCCGCAAAGGGTGCGTTTCTCCTTTGCCAGCAATCACCCAAACCAACCCAGCTCTAAAATAACAGAGCGAGGCTCTGAGCTGCTGACTGACACAACTACTCCAGTGCCAAAGATGGTATGATTGGTGATGAGCTTAGTCAAGCTGTTATGATGATGATGTTTGTTGTTGTTGTGATGATGGTACCAAAGCCACTTCTAGGCTTGAAACAAAACTAATATTCAAATTGCATTTCAAACGCACTGCATTCTATCTTGACTTTTTTTTATCTAACCTATGCTGTTGCTGTCCCACTGCTAGGCAAAGGTCCCCCCAATTTTTTTCAGTTCTGGCGGTCTTGGACTAGCGCCGTCCAGTCTATTTCAAACCGCCCGAGTTCGTCGCGCCATATCTTTACTTTCCACTTAGGTCAGTTAATTAAAAATGCTACAACCTGCCCAGGTATCTCCAAGAGTTCGCCCCGCTGGGCACGGGCGGTGGTCTCTACCACTTCAGAGACCAGATCCGAGCGGGCAGCCCGGCTGCGTTCTTCCTCCTCAACGGAGATGTTTGTGCAGACTTCCCGCTGAAAGAACTGTGGCAGTTCCACGAAGAAAGGCCTAGCGCTCTTGTAAGTTCAAAGTTGTTTGTAAGTTCGTGACGTTTAACATCGATTTGCTCGTTTCATCACTTAATCACATAAAAAATAAAAAAAATGCAAATTCAAAATATTTTATTTGGTAAAGAGTTCCTCTAATTTGTGACTGTTGGCACTAATTGCTATACTGAGAAACAGGTTGAGTTTTAAACAAATTATTGTTTTGATACTTATTAATTAAACGGATGGATTAAAACATAATAAAAACCGGCCAAGTGCGAGTCAGACTCGCGCACGAAGGCTTCCGTACCATTAACTATAAAACCGGTAAAAAATCACGTGTAAATATTTATTTTATTCTGATTTTTAGTATTTGTTGTTATAACGACAACAGAAATACATTATCTGTGAAAATTTCAACTGTCTAACTATCACGGTTCATGAGATACAGCCTAGTGACAGACAAACAGACGTATGGACATCGGAGTCCTAGTAACAGAGTCTCGTTTTACCCTTTGGGTATGTAACCCTAAAAACTAGTCACGTAAAAACTAATGATTATTAAATAAGCTACGTAAAAACTAATACAATACATGTATAATAAAAGCTTGTTTTCAAACATATATTTTTATTTATTCTCCCGCAGGTAACAATAATGGGCACAGAAGCCACCCGCCAACAGTCTATCCACTGGTCCTTATAAATTGCCGTGTTTTGCAAATTTTGCAATTGAATCTTGAACCACTTCCCGATGTCCGATTGAGCTGAAACTTAGTATAGCTGTGCAACTCCGATAACAATACAATTGTTTTCAAACATATCTTTTTATTTATTCTCCCGCAGGTAACAATAATGGGCACCGAAGCCACCCGCCAACAGTCTATCCATTACGGCTGCATGGTCCGCGACGCCTCCAAAGCGGTCAGCCACTACGTGGAGAAGCCCAACACATACGTATCTACACTGATCAACTGCGGAGTGTACGTGTGTTCGTTGAACGTGTTCCAGACTATGGCTGAGGCGTTTCAGAGGAAGCAGAGCGGGTTTTATAAGTAAGTTTGTTTTTGTTATAATTAACATGGGAATACTAACGTAAAAATTAAGTCGTCCACTACGACTAGTTTCGGTCACATTCGGTGACCTTCATCAGGTGAGTTTACAAACTAGTCTAGTTACTGGTCGTAGTAGACGACTTAATTTTTACGTGAGTATTCCCGTGTTATTTATAACAAAAGTGTGTGAAAACCACGTTAGTTTCTACATTAAGTTTATTTTATTAATTTTCAATAGTGACGAAAATCCAAAATGGCGACTTCAAAATGGCCGTCATTTGTCAAACAGGTCCAAAGGGACTGATTTATGGTATCCGGGGGTTTTTGGGATCCCTGATTCCATTATATCACGCTTTTTACGTGCTCTCAAAAAGAGGGTTACATTAATTTTATCCCGGAAAAATAAACGGATCCTGAGGGATAGTCCACGCAGGCGAAGTCGTAGGCAGACGCTAATTAGTAATAAACAGCCTTCCCGTGTTAATTATATTATTAAATTTATATTATTGTAATCTTGATTTGTTCCAGCGGCAATGGTATGAGCAGTCCAGACTACATGTCGTGGGAGCAGGACGTCCTATCACCGTTGGCGGGGACGAATAAGTTATACGCTTTACAGGTATATACTTTATTTAGATAAAACTAGCTGACCCGACAGACGTTGTCCTGTCTTGACTATGAATATTGAATTCGATTTGTCTTAAATTTTCTAATGTTCCGCTCAACTACCTTAATTTTTTCTTTCATAAAAACCTTCTCCTGACAATAATTAACACAACAAAAAAAGAATTAGCAAAATTGTTCCATCTGTTCACGCGTGATGCGATGACCAAGGGAAATAGAGATTCATTTATATATATATAGATAAGAATATGAGATACTCAAGTTCAAGTTCTCAAGCAGTGCTGTGCCGCGCAGGGTCTTAAATTCTAAAATTCTGAGTGACGCAGACAGACCTGTTATGGGCAAACGTGACGTTTATCATCAGGCGAGCGGTTTGCTCGTCTCGTCACTCAATGGCTTAAAGAAAGCAGCTTAAACTAGTTTGGCTCAAAACCAAGAATTAAAGCTATTTCTTTTTCCACAAATGCACAAAGAATTCATAAGTTCTATCGGGTTAGTTTTGGCAAACACTATAACAAATTTAATAATCACTATAACAGTCAAGCGAATCAAAATTACACAATTTTGAAAGAAATCCTTGTGTTGTTATTATTATTTAAAATAATATCTATGCGTTACCAAAAAAAAACCAGGATGTTACTACATTTATATATGTACTTAATTTCTTTAATTTGTAGTTTTCTATCAAGAATTTTTAGCCACTTGTTTGCTCCTGTAATACAAGTTTTACTCGTGTCATCGTAAAGAAGTTAATAATGTCTCATTTTTGATTTAGATAACAAACTGGTGGTCGCAAGTGAAGACGGCCGGGTCAGCGATATACGCGAACAGGCATTACCTGGAGTTGCACCGAGGCCGCGCGACCAAACAGGCTCAGTGTACCGTGCTGCCCGACGTTTTTGTGCATCCCAGCGCTTCTGTCGACTCTACTGCTGTGGTAAGACAAGAACATTATTTTTACAAAACAAAAAACAAAAACCGACTTCAAACGACCGACTATTGAATTATTCATCTATTTGTCGCGCACGTACTTAATGCAAATTTAAGACTTATATGGTTTTCTCATGGATACCATTATCGGAACTGGACTAAATTGAAATGGGACCAAATGGGAAGCGTCAGCTTTCTAATAAAAAAAGAATCATCAAAATCGATTCACCCAGTCAAAAGTTATGAGGTAACAAACATAAAAAAAATAAATAAAAAAAACATACAGACGAATTTATAACCTCCTCCTTTTTTGAAGTCGGTTAAAAATAGACACTATTTAACACATACAAGGTTATACAGAAAGGGTGTGTAAAAGCCGAGTTGCTAGCTCGTGTCAGAGATTTGAGACCGTCTGAAGCCCTAATACATGGCATGGCGTATATTGTTGTATGGGGCTATAAGGAAAGGGTATGCTTAGCCGAAAAGAGCTCATAGTACTCATCATTATGAACATTTTTTACTATGGGACCAACCAGTCAAACGCAAAACAAAACAGCTGTTCCATAGAAAAATGTCAATGACTTTCGACAAAATGTATGGAACAGCTGATTTTTAACACGCTTATATTAGCTTCACCTGTATGTTTGTAACCGACTCCTTTGGGCGCGATTTTGACTCACTTTAAACGGCCGGATTTCGTTCAAACTTTGTAGATATATCGAGGATCGATGACAATAAATTTGAGATTTAAACTATCCTATCTCTCAAGTTGGATCGAACTGCACATGGTGTGCGAATTTTATTATAATCGGTTAAGTGGTTTAGGAGTCCATTGAGGATGAACATTGTGACACGAGATTTATATATATTAAGATAAATAAATTAAAATAATTATATGAAGCTAATAAATTGTGTTTTTGCTCCGAACGCGATTTCTACGATTACTGTTAGCTAAGCTGTGACTCGGTACGCGAATTCTGTGACTACTGCTGGCAAAGCTGTCCCCACGGCTACTGGTACATATTCTGCTACGTGCCGCGTTTGTCAAAGAGCGATGACAATGCGTGTTTTTTAGTTTTTTTTAACTATTTTATATTATTATTCGCGAATTCCGTGTTGGTCTCATATTAGAAATTGTTCATAGTTATGTGTACTGTTACTGTGAACTCTTTTCGGATTAGCCATACCCTTTCTTAACCCTGTATAATAATATTAATTAATAAGAACTAGCTATACCCCGCGTTTTCACCGGTGATAAAAATCTGATGATAATAAAATTTAGAGTAGAGATAACTTATTCCATCATATATCATCACCTCCCGGGTAAAACTAGCTAGTAATTGTACTACAATATTTTTTATTTTAAAAAACATAGAACGCGTAGCACCGTTCACATAAAATAAATATAGCAGATATTTTTTTTCCTTTTCTCCACATTATATTCTTCTCTGTCGCGTAACTATATTTGCTAAAACGTGACGCGTCCTTAAAATTTCACTATCGATTGATATATGATAGAGCAATCTATCGAATCAAGAAATTGCACTTCAAAAAGTTAGTACTAGAAAATACTTTTTCTACCCTCATCTTACTCCACGGTGGCCGATGGAATTTGAATCTTATGCCATCAAATGAAAGTACATACTTATATTTTCTCATTGATTTATCATCGGTTAATATATCCATCTCTTTCTCACAGATCGGTCCGAACGTATCAATCGGCGCGGGAGTGACAGTAAAGGCGGGCGTCAGACTGAAAGAGTCGATAGTACTAAACAACGCTACCATTAATGAACATGCTTTAGTTATGTACTCAGTGGGTAAGTGCAGTTTTGTGTTTGGTAACTCAGCGGGAAGTGAAGCCGTGGTAGCTCAGTGGGAGAACAGCCGCTTCGCATTCTTGAGGTGGCGGGTTCAAACCCCGTCTCGTACTAATTAGTTGTTTGGAACTTACGTACGAATTTACATACCACTGGCTTTTCGGTGAAGGAAAACTTCTTAAGGAAACCGTCATACGTCCGGAGAAAAAATTCAATGGTGTATGTGAATCCACCAACCCGCACTTGGCCAGCGGGGTTGAATACGGCCTAATCACCCTTCGAGGGTAGACTGTATCCCAGCAGTGGGAGAATTAAAAGGTTGCTGATGTAACTCAAGAGATATTTTATTCATAACAGAACTAGCTGACCCGACAGACGTTGTCCTGTCTTAACTATAAATATTGAATTCGAATTGTCTTAAATTTTCTAATGTTCCGGTCAACTCCCTTAATTTTTTCTTTCACAAGAATCTTCTCCTGACAATAATTAACGGAAAAAAAAAGAATTAGCGAAATTGTTCCAACCGTTCACGCGTGATGCGATGACCAAGGGAAATTGGGATTCATTTTTATTTATAAAAAAATAAGCATGTATCTTACTGATATGAGGAATGAAAAAAATAAATGGAGAAGTCGTACATGCCGTACCAACCCCACATTTAATATTTTTTTATCTACATGTACATTTCTACACTAATATTATAAAGAAGAAAGATTTGTATTTTTATATGACACAATAACAAAATGTGTCTAAACCTTATTCTTTTCCCAAGTAAAATGATTTGTAATTTTATTTTCATTTCCCACCAGTGGGCCAAGAAGCAACGGTGGGCGAGTGGTCCCGCGTAGAAGGCACCCCGTCCGACCCCGACCCCAACAAGCCCTTCGCTAAGATGGACAACACTCCGCTCTTCAACACGGACGGACGACTCAACCCCTCTATTACTATACTTGGTGAGATGCGTTTATATATTTTACTAGCTGCCACCCGGCGGTTTCACCCGCTGTCTTTTTTTTTACTTATAATCTTCCCTGAACCTACAAATGTTTCAAGATCAAAATAAGCGAAATCGGTCCAGCCGTTCTCTAGTTACCAGACAAACGAACAGCGATTCATTTTTATATAAGACTAGCGGCCCATCCCGGCTTCGCTCGGGTGGACATTCATTTTTTAAACATTTTGGGATAAACGTAGATTAAATGCGTCTTTATGCGGGTGATAAGTAGATTTTTTTTAAATTACTATTTATATAGAACATTTTTCAGGTCTATCATCAATAGTTTCTGCAGCGTATGCGATGAAAGACATTTTATGGATAACTTTTTTACACCTCTTTTACACCTTTGGTTACACTATTGAAGTTTTAGTAAGGATCCCTAATTTTTTCAGGTAATAAATATAGCCTATGACACTCAGCAATAATGTGGCTTTCTATTGGTGAAAGAATTTTTAAAATCGGTTCAGTAGATCCCGAGATTACCCCTTACAATTTAACAAATATACAAACACACAAACTTTACTTCTTTATAATATTAGTATAGATGAGAATAATTACTATGAAATTGTTAATATATTTTATCTACTCTCATATAGGAAAATTCCAATCACGAACATCAAAACAAATCTTTACTGACATACTTTATAAACACAATACCGAAATGTAATAATAGAATGCCGCAAAACATATTTGGAGTGTTTTGAATTCAAAATAATACATTTGGGACCTTAGTTATAAAGCCTGCTAAGAGCTAAAAGCTAAAAGAAAGTTAGTCACGGCTTAAAATTCTCTGACAATTTCTATCTGACGTGAAATGTCACGTGCAAAAACAAGATGGAAAATTTTAAGCAATGATTAAGGGGCCATCCATAAATTATGTGACACGATTTCATGATTTTTTTGCCTTATCCTACGCCCTTGTCACAGCTGGTCACATTTGGGAGACTCCCCCCTCCCTGGTGTGACGTTACATAATTATAAAAAAAAAACTTGGACATTAGTTAAATGTGGCGTCACAAAACTTAGGACCCTTCCCCCCTTGTCACTCTATGTCACACTTCGTCGACCTCCTTTACGTGTGGAGTAATTTAGGGACGGTCCCTAACTTTTAGGGTTTATCTCTAGGGTTACTTTTAGGGCAGGGTTTATAAGTTAGGCCTTGTATTTCATATGTTGTTTCTTCTACAGGCGCCGGCGTCGTGGTCCCAGCAGAGATGATCCTACTAAACTCCATAGTTTTACCGCACAAGCACCTCACAAGGAACTACAAGCACGAAATCATATTATAGTACATACCTATATCTACCTCATTTCTGATACCTATTATATAGATCATATAATAAAGGTATATAAGGAAAGGTATGCTAAGCTGAACAGGGACAGAAGTAGGTATTCATCATTATGAACAACTTTTACTATGGGACCGATCCGGATATTGCAAAAAAATTAGCAAAAAAATCGCAATTTTGACCTCCCGTAGTAAAAGTTGTTCAAAATTATTATTACTATGACCCTTTTGGCTTAGCAAAAACTTTCCTTGTAACCATGTAATCCATGTATATAACTATTTTGACTGTATTTATGTATGAAATACAATAACTTATAGATTAAAGAATATTGTAAATGAAAAAAAACGCAGAATTTTCATATTAAAACTATGATATCATATTACCAGTGAATAGCTCGTAATTATTCCCCTCGTAAATGATACGCTCAAAATAGCATACTCTTTAATAGTCTACGAACTCAATCAAACTGAGATGACTATAATCGTCTCTATTATTTCTATATGTGAGAAGATGGGAACAATTTTATAACTTTTTTTTAATGGCACGACAGAATATAAATATGCCATTGCTCCATTGCAAGATTAAGAAACCAAAGCTAAAAATACACTAAGGGTCTTAACATATAAAGTTTGACGTTGGCAAATATAATGTAAAAACAAAAACTGGCCAAGTCCGTGTCGGACTACCGCACGACGGGTTCCGTACCATTATCTATAAAAACGGCAAAAACACGTTGTATGGGAGCCCCCTTAAATATTTATTTATTTTATTCTGTTTTTTACTATTTCTTGTTGTAGCGGCAATACATCAATACATTGTTGTAACAGAAATACATCGTCTGTGAAAATTTCAACTGTCTAACTATCACGGTTCATGAGATACAGCCTGGTGACAGACGGACGGACAGCGGAGTCTTAGTAATAGGGTCCCGTTTTACCGTTTGGGTACGGAACCCAAATAATGAAGCGCGTAGTACTAATGTTACTTAACTTTAAGCAGCGTTTATAATGGCCCTAAATGTTTTGATATAAATGCTATTCTTAAGTTTTATGACGAAAATCAAATGTATAAATGTACAATACATTTATACAATAAAATATATACAACGTGTTACAAAAATATGTAAGCAGTATTTAATACTGAAGGGTGTGTAAATTACCTATTATTAATTAAGACCTTACTTCATAGGATCATTTCTATAGTAAGCTCTTCCCAAGACAGAGTACTCGCCTGAATCTAATATTTCATTGTTTTTTCTATTATTACAATTTATTATATTTATCAATTAACATACTAGCTTTCACCCGGTTTTACTTTTAAACTTACCCTGTATTAGAGCGATCAAAACAAAAAAAAATTGTAAATCGGTCTAGCCGTTCTCGAGTTTTAGCGAGCAGCGAACAGAGATTCATTTTTATATATAAGAAGAAGATTTTAGGAATGTCATGTCAATGTCATCCAATACATAGTCCTAGTTTTCTATATCGTATCGATTTTTAGAATTGCAACTCGGCTAGGACGGCTGTTCTCAAATCTGAGTTGTACTGAGGTACCCAATCAATGAAACAGTTTATAATTATGACATAAGACAACAAGATAATAAGAACAATAAAGAAACATATAAAATACTTAAATTAAAAACTAAACTAATCTAAAAGGCCGCTGCCTGCGGGAATTGTTCCCAAAATGCTGGCCCCATTACCACGTTGTATGGCGATGCTCACCTTTTGGGCGAGATAGAGGCCAGTTGTACTTAAGTTATGCGAATCGTGATTTTAAATACTTACTACAATTTCGTTACACGTTGTATAGATTAGAATATTTTATTATAAAAATATGAATTAAAATTATTATAAAAATAAATATAATAAATTTTACAAAATGTCTTATTATTTTCAAAGAATTACGACTACCGAATCGCTCCCGACCCGCAAGTGAAACTATCCATGGTCCATGGTCCATCCATGGTCCACCCAAAAC
Organism: Alcis repandata; assembly: GCA_949125135.1. Lineage (NCBI taxonomy): Eukaryota > Metazoa > Arthropoda > Insecta > Lepidoptera > Geometridae > Alcis > Alcis repandata. Next base: position 3,585,420 of record OX421243.1, read on the forward strand.
AGATATTTAAATTCATCATTCAAACATCTGCCCGGCCGGAAATCGAACCCGGAACCTCTGGCTTATAAGGCGGATACACTACCGCTGAGCCAAACAGGCCAAAAAAAATTAAATTTAAATTAACTAATAAAATTAATTTAACAAAAAATGATAGATGCCTACAAATATTTCATGTCAACATTATCATCATCATCAGCCTATCGTATTTTTGTCCACTGCTGGACATAGGCCTCTTTTAAAGAACGCCACAAGGCACGATCTGCCTCACGCATCCACTTGCTACCAGCCGCCTTACGCAGGTCGTCGCTCCACCTGGCCTCAGGGCGCCCTACTCCACATAATATCATATTGTTGTTGCAAACCTCTTCTGTTGCGGACGTCAAGAAGGGACCCACGCCACTTATTTCTGATGGCGAAATGATCTATTTGATTGTGAGTTCGTCTATCAGGCGACGTCCATGTGTATTTATGGCAGTCTTTATGTGGAAATAAAGAACCACCAATAACTAGATCGTGGATTTGACAAAATTCTAGAAACATTGCCCATTTTCACTGCAGTGGCCGTGCTTATCCATGACTTTTTCGTAGCCCTTGTTATCGCTTCCGATCCTAGCATTCAAGTCCCCCATAAGAATGACAATGTCTTGTCGCTTGATGTCACTGAAGGTTCGTTAGTTGACTGTAGAATTCTTCCTTACGTTGAAAATCCGAAGTGTCGGTCGGAGCATTTTTTTTTTTTTTTTTTTTATGTAATTGAGTGACGAGACGAGCAAATCGCTCGCCTGATATTAAACGTCACGTTTGCCCATAACAGGTCTGCGCTACCCAGAATTTTGAACTCGCAGAATTCAAGACCCTGCGCGGCACAGCACTGCGCTCGTCACCCTGAGATATACATAAGTTGTTTAATCTCCCATTTGCCCTGTAATTTCACTGGAAACAATGCCCTTCCAACCGGAACACAGTAATGTTTGCACATTACTGCTTGGCGGTGGAATAACTGGCAAAGGTGTGGTACTTCCCCAGGCGGGCTCTGCAAAAGAGCCCAAAACACACAAGAGCATAGCACAAAACAATAGTTACTTTCCTAACTCTAGAGTTAAACCGCGCGACAATGATTCGCTCAGACACCGGTTGCCAGTCTAAAAGACTTCTCTTTGCTTCTTTAGAGAGTAAAAACCCTACTCCATATTCACGGACGTCGGTTTCACTCTCTTTACCAGAGTATAACAAGGTGGATCCTAGCGGTGCTGATGTCTCACCGAAGCCATTCCCTCTAACTTCAGATATCCCGAGTAGAAGCAGTTTGTAGTGGTTTAAAGTATTCTCTGCTTGGGCAAGTTTGCTATCGTCGCTGAGTGTCCTTACATTCCATATGCCTAATCGTGTCCGTTTTTTCATGCCAAAGGTCGTCTATGGCTTATTCCCGGAGTAGGTACTCCATGCCCACAGTACCCTAGCCTACTGGTGGGGCTACCACCTCGGAGCTTGTAGGTGCGCTCGGTTTTCTTCGGGTGTCCTCCCTGGTGAAGGTGATTCTGTTTTAAGGCGCAGAATACTCGCCTTTTGCCCTGCATCCGTTAGCACTAGCAGCTGCAACGCTTTGTAAGGCGAACGGGGACATGGATGACGCGGACTGGCTGAAGTTTGTACACACTGTGTTACGCCGTTCACAGGCAACAATTGGTTTTATTGGCATTTTATAGGTAATTCAGCCTCGCCAAGCTAAGATTCCCACCAAAACCATACTTCAGCTTCCCACCCCAAACTTAATCACTGCTTAAAATTTTCCTTTTAGTTTTCGCTCGTCACACGCACGCACGTCACCTCAAAAGTTGGCAGGCGTGTAAAACACTAAAGCGTTCATAATCCCTGTAATTCTTTGCAACAATTTGAACAAAAAACAGTTTCCGTTCCGGTAATGGGTCTCTATAACTCCACACGTACGGGCTATGTTCGCCTTCTAACAAACAATATAGGGGTTTACAGAACGGGTATGCTAAGCCGAAAAGGGCTCATAGAACTCATCATTACGCATGAACAAATTTTACCGTGAGACAAACCCGGAATTTGCGAAAAAAAATCAGCTGTTTCATAGAAAAATGTCAATGAAACTCGACAAAATTGATGGAACAGTTTTTTTTTCGCAAATTCCGGGTTGGTCCCATAGTAAAAGTTGTTCATAATGATGAGTACTTGAGCCCTTTTCGGCTTAGCATACCCTTTATGAATAACCCTGTATATGTATATTAAATTTATTAAACGTGCATATTTCAAATTTTGCACACAATTTTTTAAATTGAATAGAAGTGTATACCACGGTCTTGTGGCCTTGGCTTCATCAAAGATAAGTCATATGACTAGATTTTTCAAAAGATCACTTTGAAAATGATTTTAACATTTCTTTTTGTTAGCAAATTCAGTTTGTTGCTTTGCTTTTGCAGACTTTTTCTTTTATTAGCTAAATGAAATTATGCTCTTGTAGTCTTCTTGTTTTTTATTTACCTAGTGTATGTTTATGTTTAGTTAACAGTTGACGTCATTTGAATAGTACCTACTTAAACATGGTCTAAATACATTTTCATGCTCATTTTGGAATGAAATTAAATTTATGCAAGCTTTGATTGTGAAGCAGTAAGTTTTAATTTAAATGCAGAAACTGTTGATAAAATAGCTTTTGTTTAAAACTGCTTAGTTACTAATGAGGTGATTTTGCTTCTTTACCGCCAGTTCAGGTAAACTAGAGAAAGATTGAGCATTGCGTTAGGTTTAGGTGAAGCCAAGGACTCCCTAATTTCGCGCGAAAAGCTCTACAGTGCCGCGAGTAGAGGAGTTTTTTTTAATTTAATGATAGGCTAGCGTTTGACCGCCATCTTCTCTGGGGAAGCAATGATGCGGTCTACGATGGAGCACGCTTGCTCAGAAGTTACCGATTCACTCTCGACTCGAAGACACCCATATTATAGCCATCGGGGAACACCCATTCAGGCAGAACGTTCCACACTCGTGCGGTTCGCAAAACAAATGTGGAGACGAAGCGTTGTTCGGGTTTTCGGTATGTGAACTATAAAACGATGTCGCTTTTTTGTGCCCTTAGTGGTCCGATAGAAAAATAGGCCAGAGAGCTTAAGATCATGCAAATCAGAAGCACAATCTCCGGAATAGATAGAGTAGAAATTGATATGTCAATGTGTGCGTCATGCGTACGTACGCGCGAAAGTCGACCAAATCTAACGCAGTGCTCTATCTTTGTCTGTGTTTTTCTGAGACCACAAGAGGCATAGAAAAAGGACGTCCTTTCATTCAAGGCTCTTGCATTACATGTAACTAATTGGTAAACAATCTCTGAAAATCTGAATTAATTTTGTAGATGTCTGAGACATTTAGCATTTATACTGAAATACTCCTTTCGAAATTAGTTCTTTTTAGATATTTATAGTTATAGTTACTGTTTGTTTGTTTCTGATTGTAAGTTTGGTCCTAAGTAACTGTATTAAATTATTACTAGCTGCGCCCCGCGGATTCCGGGATAAAAAGTAGCCTATGTGTTAATCCAGACCATGAACATTGAACAATTAACCTTCATTCCCAATTTCATGTAAATCCGTTAAGCTGTTTTTGCGTGAAAGAGTAACGAACATTACATATAATAATAGGTATTTAGTAGGAAATTTTCAGTTTATTTTGCTTTATTAACAATAAGTATCTAGTCTGTTGTGAAATAAAGTTTGAATACTAAAAGAATGATGTTTTGCATTTCGATCCCTATTACCTAAGTAAAAATAAGTAAATACACGATACACGCGAAAGCTAACTCACTATCGGTGCATTTGAACAGCCCATTTAACCTATTCGAATCGCTGGCAAATACGCTGAAAAATGTCAAAAGACAAAATACCCAAATAAATCATAAATCACGAAATACCCGTTTTGGTGACCTTCTACCTGGAGTAAAAATTTTTGCACGTATCGGATCGATGAGGACTTTTTAGGTTTCATTTATGATGGTGTTCTGAACAATCCTACCAATTTTCAGCTGGGTGTGAATTAATGTAAGCTTACTCCTATTTTTTGGTCTAATTTGCCCCGATTAAAAGGTATACCTTTTGTCGAGTATCATTGACAGCTGATTTTTTCGCTAGTTTCGGTATATCCCATATAGTAAAAGTTGTTCATAATAATGCTGTGCATATCATATGACCCTTTTTCAGCTTTTCAGAACTTTCTGTTTATCTCTGTATTTAAAGCAAAAGTTTTATGGAAAATATAAAGAGAATAACTATAGATTAAATCAAAAAAGGGTTTTTGTGAGGGGTTCCCAACGAGTCACACCAAAACGAGTCACAGTGTCTGTGTGTGTGTGAGTGATCTTAACAAGATATCTTAACAATTAAGATGAATATTACTGTTTTAACTTGTTAATTTTTATTTTTTTTTAATTTGATGTGAACTCTATTTTCATAATTTATTAATTTTTTATCACTTACAAATATAATTAAACAAGTATTTACATCTTCAATTTAAAATAAGCTAAAATAAAAAACTAAAATAACTAGGACAAAGAAATTTACAAAACTAAAAATCAAAAAGTAGGTTTTGCCCGTGTGGCAAAGTACCAAGAACGCTGACGAAATTCAGCGCGGGAATGCCCGCGCTGAATTGCCAGTGAAATTCTTTGCGCGAGGAATGAGCCAGCCCTCTTTTCACCAGCGGCGTCAACTAAGCGAGGTGTGATTTGCTTGACAATTTTTTTGTACTAGGACCCCATGGACCAAAAGTGTTGTTAATTAAACAATATCTGACGTGACGTTTAACATCAGGCGAGCGATTTGCTCGTCCCGTCACTCAATTACATTAAAAAAAAAAAAAAAAATCTAGTTGACATCGAGTCTACAGCTATCTTTTATAAGACACGCCACACAAAGCTTTATTTCGTAAGTCACGAGACGCTTTCGAAATTCACCTAATTAATATTGTAGATGTTATTCAAATAACTACCAGGTCTCTACGCACGCAGAATGCTTAAGATAATAAGATCACTAGATCTAGTATATTAGAAAAGGTTTGATTCGCACTTGTAACTTAAGTTGATATACAGGGTAATTCAGAAAGGGTATGCTAAGCCGAAAAGGGCTCATAGTACTCATAATTATTATGAACAACTTTTACTATGGAAGCAACTCGGAATTCGCGAAAAAAATATCAGCTGTTCCATACATTTTGTCGATAATAATTTATTTGTTTGTCAAAAAAGTTAGTGCAGTTACAAAAACAACAAAAACTATGACCACAATTAAAATCTGTAATGTATACCTACATTTTTTTTTGTCGATTTTCATTGACATTTTTCTATGGAACAGCTGGGTTTTTTTTTGTGAATTCCGTGTTGGTCCCTTAGTAAAAGTTGTTCATAATGACGAGTACTTTGAGTGATTTTCGGCTTGGCATAGGTAGGTATCCCTTTGTGAATAACTCTGTATTAGCTGTGACATACAGACAGACGTACAAATCTCGCCTTAAGGGTTCTTTCCCAACGGAAGTTCAGAACCCTAAACAAGAACATTATTTTTACAAAACAAAAAACAAAAACCGACTTCAAAAGACCGACTATTGAGTCATTAATCTATTTAATTTTGTCGCGCAGGTACTTAATGCAAATTTAAGACTTATATGGTTTTCTCATGGATACCATTATCAGAACTGGACTAAATTGAAATGGGACCAAATGGGAAGCGTCAGCTTTCTAATAAAAAAAGAATCATCAAAATCGATTCACCCAGTCAAAAGTTATGAGGTCTGGTAACAAACAAAAAAAAAATATAAAAAAAAAACATACAATCGAATTGATAAGCTCCTCCTTTTTTAAGTCGGTTAAAAAGCGATAGTTTCCCTATTTTTTAATTTTTTTTGTCATTCGTACTCCTCCGGCAAAGGTCGAAGACGTTATTCAGCAAAACACATTTTTTTAAGATTGTACACACCATTGATCTATAAATCGACTACAATGCTCAAATACAGGAAGCATTGTGGTCTTGTGACAGTTTCCCAGTGTGCGCCGGTTCTTATCGACGTCAATAAAACCTGAATCTGCCGAAATGGTAACATTGACCAATGCTAATGCACTTGACCCGTCGATGTTGTACGACTTGATACAGTGCGATACTACTATTATATTATCGTTGTAAGAAAGGCCGAAAAGGGATTACAGTAGGTACTCATCATTATGAACAACGTTTACTATGTAACTAAATATTTTAAACTTACAAGCTTAATTCCAAATTTCATGTAAATCCGTTCAGCCGTTTTTTCGTCAAATAGCGACAAACATACATTCTCACAAACTTTCGCATTAATAATATTACTAATATTATATTTAGACCAACGCTGAAATCGTAAAAGAAATTAGCTGTTCCACACAATTTGTCAAGCGACATTGACATTTTTATAAAGAACAACTGTTTTTTTTCTCTTAATAAACTTAAACAGTGCACTTAAAAATATCTGTTTTAACTAAAACAAAAAATAAGAGACCATGCATTCAAAACCATTAATAATTATTTTTACAAAACAAAAAATCAAAAACCGACTTCAAGAGACCGACTATTGAGTTATTCATCTATTTGTCGCGCACGTAGGTACCTACTTAATGCAAATTTAAGACTTAAATGGTTTTCTCATGGATACCATTATCAGAACTGGACTAAAACGGGTTGAAATGGGACCACACGGGAAGTGTCAGCTATCTAATAAAAAAAGAATCATCAAAATCGAATCACCCAGAAAAGTTATGAGGAAACAAACATAAAAAAAAACATACAGTCGAATTGATAACCTCAGTCCTCCTTTTTTGAAGTCGGTTAAAAAGCAGAAATATGTTTAGATTTCCGTCAGATCGTTTTTCGCATGACCGCTCTTATTTGTTAGTTAAGCAAAAGCATTGGTTTATCAACATATAAATACTTTTCTATGGAGCTACGTTGCCTTCAAGTTAAAAATACTGCATACTTCAGTGAAGCATTTACGTAGGTATTGTCCTGTTATCAGTGCTATCACCCCTATGTATCTAATTTTATGTGATGTTAACTTATTTTTCAACTATTTGTTATGTGGGTCACTTTTGTTGATTAGCTGTCGGCTGCGGCTACGTGCATGGAAACTGCAAAAACACGTTTTTTTTTTTTTTACATTGAGCCCAAGTTTGAAGGCATTATTTGACAGATCTAATTTAGATCTGTCAAATAATGCCTTCAAATACATTTTTAGTTAGTTTAAAACTAACTAAAAATGTATTTGTCTTTATCATTGCAATCTATTAGACAAGGACGTCAATAGTTTTAGAAAATTTAGATCTGTTAAAAAGCCTTCAAACTTGGGCCCATTGTACCAATAAAATTATACAAATAATTTAACAACAAATAACTACCTAAATAAAAAAAATAGATTTTTAGGCTAATTTGAAATCGTTCAAAATTGATATTACACATTTTAACTTATTAATTTTTTATATTTTTTCAACTTCCAAGTACAATATAAAGACTGGCTGGAAAAATAGACAGAGAAAACATGTTACAAGTTTTATATATGTAATTATTAAATGCAAACCTATTAAATCAAAAGATTTGTCTGTTTTCGCCTAATGGTAAGCAATGATGCGGTCTACGGTAAAGCACGCCCGCCTAGAAGGAATCGATTCACTCACGACTTGAAGACACCCAAATTATAGCTACCGGGAAAATAAATAAAAAATAATTAATACTATATTATAAGGGAGGCTTAAGATAAACACAAAGTTATATCCCACACATAAATAAGCTTTCAGGCGTTATTTCAAGTAACAATTTTTATTTACTAAGTTTTATTAAAATGTAAATTGCTAATAACAACATAATATTATATATTTTCGTCTTTTTTTTTCATCAATGGGTTTTAGTATAATATATATATAATAGATACCCTAGGTTGTGTATTTTATTTCTATGTATAATATTTATTTCTTTGGTAGATATAATCCCAATTACCATTTCACCCGATTGCCTCTACAGTTTTCCTTGTAAATTTATTTTCCTTCGTCAACCTAAAAAGTCGTTGCAGTAGCTTATTCACGACTGATGCTGATTGACGATTTCCTGCTGAAAACCAATCACACAGAATAAATAGCAGTGTTAAGGGAAGTTAACACATCCGTTTTGAAGAGTAAAAAGCGCGCTCACTTACCAAGCGCATAGTTTTTAACTTTTTACGCGGCTCAGAAGTTTGTTCATTCCGTCAGTTCGATCGAAGGCACCTCCGCGCGAACTGTCTTTGCCGGTGACTTTAAAACGTTTTGTTTTTTTAATTATTTTTGGTTTGAGTTTTGTTTTTATTAATAATGAAGTTGTTAGTGACGAACTTTATGTGGTTCAAGGGGACGAGAATCAATCAGTATTTATTCTCAATTATAAGTAAGTTTTTGATTGCTTGTTTTTAAAATATAGTAATTTATTGGTGAGTAAGTATAATCGTTGTTTTTATAGATTTTAGAAATAGAAACAAAGTAGGTATAGGTACTCATACATAGTTTTTTTTGGCTTGTAACTACCTGTATATTTTTCCCACAATACGCCTAGCCGATAAAAAAGCTAAAAACTTTTTTAAAACAGTGAACAATTTTGACTGATCAAAACATTATAAATATATATATATTTTTAATATATATATTATAAATAGGTATATATTTAAAAAATGAACCGTACTCATGTTTACTATTATTAATAGAATTAATAAATCAAAATGTAATTATATAAAAAAGCCATTTGTTTTTTACAATGCAAGCCGGCTCGGTTATGTATGAAACCGGTTCACTAACATAGGTAGGCATGTTATGTGAAACTTGAATAAATAATATAGTTTTTATAACACCTGCTAACAATATAAATTGACACGCTTATAATATTGAAATGTATATATTTATGTATAATTGTCTAACCTAAATTAATATGAAAACGTCAAATACACAGTGAGTCAGTATTTATTTATTTAATACTAGCTGAACCGACGTTGTCCTGTCTATATGAATATTGAATTCGAATTGTCTTTTCTTCTATTCCGCTCAACTTCCTTATTTTTTTCTGTCATAAGAACCTTCTCCTGACAATAATTAACACAACAATTAGCGAATTATATCTATTATATTTTTCAAAATTTAATTACACAACTCGATAGCTTAACATAAAGGATAAAATAGTTTGTAACACGCGTTCACGTAAAACACACGGCCGTGTCCTCGTCGTAGCCATACGTCTATTGCTTTGTTTGTAATTTCTACATATTGTGAACAATAAAAAGGTATACCTATTTATCTAGTCGGAGAACTTGTGTTGCAAACGTGCACAAACATGCAAATTACACATTGAAGTTAAATTGAAACTTTTTTACCCTTAAATTTTTTTATTGACTTTTTTACAAATTAATATAAAACAGAGCTTAGGTCACTATCCGCGGGTAGGGTACCCAAATTGAAACTACCCTCAAAACATAAAAATAATTGAAATTAACTTTTTGATTCAATTCATTTATTTGGACCATAGATTAGTTACCATACTAGCTAACGTCAAACAAGCAATCATAACTGTTGTTTGTAATAATACAATAAAAAAATACTATAACAGACCGGTTGAAAATTACTGTAATGTAAAATAGCTGTAAAAGGAAGTTTCTACATGAAAGAGTAATCACAGTTTTCACGGTTTACGCTCATACAATAATACCTGTTTACGTATTTTCAAACATTATTGAGATCATGAAAATTGGTGAATAGACAAACACTGAAATTTATGTAAAAAATAGAAAAAAAATTTTAATATTATTGTGTAGGTAAGAAGTGCCAAAAGAACATTTTTTTATAAAATTAAATCTAGCCTCAGGCTAAGTAATTTAAATCTAACTTAAATTTCTAAGTACCTAACAAATAACTATTAAAAAAAATAATGAAAAAAATAATGAAACAGATGATCGTGTTAATGATTTAGGTATGTGAAAGTGAAATGTTTTTTTTTTTGTAAAACTTGATCGGTGTCATCTGACCCGTTCAGCGCTAACCCTACCGGGGACGTTGAAACACTGATCCATCTGCCCCGGTAATCAGCGTAAGTTCACCCTTATTCATCAGCGGAAGAGAAATCAGCTATTTCTTAGAAAAATGTATCTATTGCCAGATTTGACTATTATAAAAATAAAAAATGGGTTTTTCCTCATCTGGCTATTCAGACATTCCCAAAATTCCCCAAAACTAGTTCTGAAGCAAAATATGATTTAAAAACAAATCTGGGGCATTTTGTCGATTAATCGTCGAAATATCGACACATCCTTCTCGACTACTTTCTCCAAATATTCTAAATTCTTTGCTAAAATGCACTGACCAGTAGACTTAGTAGGAATGTGTGTTAATTCATATGGCTGGTTTATTAGAAATTAATAACCAAATATTTATCGTTTAGTTCGTAGGTAAAGAAATTTGATGGCGTTTATCGTTAAGCTCTTTATTTATTCAACTGTTTCAAAACAAACATGACCTACCCTAATATACAAGAACATTATTTTTACAAAACAAAAAACAAAAACCGACTTCAAAAGACCGACTATTGAGTTATTCATCTATTTGTCGCGCACGTACTTAATGCAAATTTAAGACTTATATGGTTTTCTCATGGATACCATTATCAGAACTGGACCAAATGGGAAGCGTCAGCTTTTTATTAAAAAAATAATCATCAAAATCGATTCACCCAGTCAAAAGTTATGAGGTAACAAACATAAAAAAAATAAAAAAAATCATACAGTCGAATTGATAACCTCCTCCTTTTTTGAAGTCGGTGTAAAAAAAACCCTGCGAGCCGCATGAGAGGCGCGAACCCACGCAAAATACTTACAAAAAAAAACTTGTACTAGTACCTACTGCTAGTAGGTACCTACCTACTTAGAACCTAATGAAATTATTTTTATGATTATAGATACGGGAAATTTAGCTCATTCGCGGCTTTGGAATTCCGTAGCATTAAACGTATGTTTCACCGTACCCGTTTCTATTAATAAAATTACGAAACCTACTCTAAACAAAATAATCAACAAAAAACATATTTCACACTGATAACCACAAAATAAGTGTTCCTTATTTCACCACGGAACCAGAAAAACAATAAATGCGAGTAATTATAAACAAACGCATTGGAATATTAAAATGACGGTACCTACCCGCGCCGGCGCTAATATTACGGTAAAACTGGAATCGAATCCGCACTCACCTACTTTATGGTCAACTCTCACTTATTAGGCACATAATAAATTACTTATTATTTATCTTTTGTGTTCCGCCGGCGCCTAGACAGGGTTATATGGAACGTAGTGCTAAGCCAAAATAACTCAGAATTTATAAAACCCACTCATAATAAATTATGAACTTAATGGGACCAACTCTGAAACCTTTTTTTTTTTTTTTTTTTTTATGTAATTCAGTGACGAGACGAGCAAATCGCTCGCCTGATGTTAAACGTCACGTTTGCCCATAACAGGTCTGCGCCACCCAGAATTTTGAACTCGCAGAATTCAAGCCCCCGCGCGGCACAGCACTGCGCTCGTCACCCTGAGATATAAGTTGTTTAATCTCTCATTTGCCCTGTAATTTCACTGGAAACAATGCCCTTCCAACCGGAACACAGTAATGTTTGCACATTACTGCTTGGCGGTGGAATAACTGGCAAAGGTGTGGTACTTCCCCAGGCGGGCTCTGCAAAAGAGCCCTACCACTACAAAAATCTCTAATCTATTTATTTTCTGTTGATACACCTATCGTTAATTTTTATTATTTTTTTATTTAAATACCCAAAAACGTTTTATGAACTTTAAGTACCTCACAGAAAATTTACGAACAAAACACAAATTCAAAAAAATTATTTACAAGAAATAAATATTTTTTTTGTTTTTCGTAATTTCTCCGTTAAATAAATGAATTTGTAAAGATATTTCAATAGGTACATTATTTTTATTCGTATTGTCGCATATCTTTTTAAATATAATTATGCTTTTTCATTTGACTGACGAATGTAAATATGCGCGAAACAAACCGCCCATATGCCCCTAACCGTTCATCCATCGTTCATCCTCAGATCAAGTAGAAAGGAATCATTTCAACTGAAGATCAATCCTTTCTTGATCTGAGCGTTCATATTGCATTTTTTAGAAACAGCTGTATTTTTTCGCTACTTCACTGAGAGAAATGGCCATCCAAATTCCGATGAATTCACCTAAAGTACGGAGCATAGTGATAATCACCAAAAAGTACGATGATAGGCACCAATTTTTACGGTGACAACTAAAAACTGGTGCTACTAGTAATACGATGACAACAATAATATTCTTATCGTTCTTTTTGGTGATTATCACTATGCTCCGTACTTAAGGTGAAATTTTTCTCAGTGCAGAATCAGTCCAACCTACCTCATTAGACTCAATTCCACAATTAGCCCTAAGTACCAAGTCCAACATTTCGTGCGTGACTCCTGCAATTCCATCATTATATTTTATTATCTGCAGCACCACTTACCACACTAATTCGTTTGATTCATTTCGATTCGAACTGTTGCATTAATGAGGAGTGTCATGGCATTATAGTAGGTACACGAGAAATAGAATACTTAGAGATTATCTGTCAAGGTAAAATCTACTATACATACTTTGATGCAGTGTTCTAATTAATACATAAAGGGAAAAGCCAAAAAGGGTTTCTGTAACTACTCATCATTATGAACAACTTTTACTATGAGACCAACCCTGAAATCGAAAAAAAAAACAGCTGTTACTCGCCTTGTAAGGACAAGGCGAGATAAAGATACCCAGTGTGTCTGATAATATTAGAAGCACATAAATTTCTGCTCTGGATCAGGTTAGTTGTCCTTGTCTTTGTGTGTTCCATGGCTTCCCCGACACAGGGTATCCTAGTGTGGAGCTATGAGTATGAAACCTTATTTTTTTGTTATTTTATTACCTATACATCTGATAATTTATTTTACAATGTATAAAGATAAAAAGCTTGTACATTTAATTTCTTTATCCTCCTTTCAGATATCTAAATTCTAACTGACTTCCGCAGATAAGCATTAACAAGCCAGTAATAATGGGTCCCATCTATATTTGAAAAACTTGCTGAGTGGTCCTATAAAAAGACCATTTTCCATTAACTGGTTGACAACCTTGCGAGGTGCAGCAGGGCTGTCAAAAGTGTGTTTACAACTTTCTATTTTACACTAGGTACCTAAAAATTGGCTTAGGTACTGAATAAATGTTAACACACACTCATGTTTCACACTCATAGCTCTACTAGGATACCCTGTCTCGGGGATGCCATGGAACACACACATGGACAACTAACACCCAGGCCCCGAACAGATATTTAAATTAATCATTTAAACATCTGCCGGCCGGGAATTGAACTTGGGACCTCCGGCTTATAAGGCGGATATAATACCGCTGAGCCAAACAGGTCGTTGAGCTTTCGTTGACCTTTCAGAAGGTCTGTCAATCCAAATTTTTAGTTTGTCCTACTTTCGTTTACGCTAAGTATGCTTTCTTGGTCTTTTCCTATAGCACCTATTATTCCTTGACTTATTATGCATTGAATTAGAATAATCATTTAATTTTAAAATCTATATTTGTCTGTGAACATTTTGATATGTAATGCCCGATGGACACATGCAATAAATTGATAATTTCAATTAATGCACTTATATCTATCTTACTTTAAAATGTATAAGTAGTTCCATAAATATATCCGAATCGGAATCTTGCTTTATGTTAATTAATTAATTAATGAAATTTAACAGTACCTAAGTTATTTTTAAAATATCTTCTTTATGTCACCTCCTGCAAAACCTGGCGCTCATCTTTAGTTTTTGTTTTAAAGTGCAACTGTCATTGCCATAAAACTATACTTACTAATCTCTACGTGCTTCATCTTCGACCACACCGTCGCTTATTATCAGACGAGTTGGTGGCCAAACGTGGACTTTAATTATCTAAAAAAAAAACCACAAGTGCCAACCCTAACATTAAGCGCCACATTAAAAAGCATCTGCGTGCCAGCGTACAGGTTTCGATTCTATTATTAGAATAGGTGTTTGCATATGCTTGCCCTTAAATACCCGCATAGCCTTTGGAAGTAGACGAAAACAAGTCTGAATAGGATTTCATAGACATAGGGTTATTCATAAAGGGTATGCTAAGCCGAAAAGGGCTTATAGTACTCGTCATTATGAACAACTTTTACTATGGGACCAACCCGAAATTCATGAAAAAAAAATCAGCTGTTCCATAGAAAAATGTCAACGACACTCGACAAAATGTATGGAACAGCTGATTTTTTTTCGTGAATTTCCTCCTCTATGAATAACCCTGTATAGTAGAAAACGCTTTTCTAGCGCTATTTTATCAAAACGTATTAAAATGTGTTAAAATTATTCGTAGTTTTGAACGGTAATCTCGGTATTATATATCTTTATTAACCGACTTCAAAAAAGGAGGAGGTTATCAATTCGTCTGTATGTTTTTTTTTAATTTTATTTTTTAAGTTTGTTACCTCATAACTTTTGACTGGGTGAAGCGATTTTGATGATTCTTTTTTTATTAGAAAGCTGACGCTTCCCATTTGGTCCCATTTCAATTTAGTCCAGTTCTGATAATGGTATCCATGAAAAAACCACATAAGTCTTAAATTTGCATTAAGTACGTGCGCGACAAATAGATGAATAACTCAATAGTCGGTCTTTTGAAGTCGGTTTTTGTTTTTTGTTTTGTAAAAATATGTTCTTGTTTTGTCATTTTCATTTTCTAGTTTTTTCATTTTGAGGGATTGAGTCGCTATGCGACTATCTCTGCGTCATTATACAAGGTGTAACGGAAAATTAGTAATACTAAAGGTGTTCTTTTACACGTGCGGATTGGTGGATTCACATACGCCATTGAGTTTCTTCTCCGGACGTAGGTATGTAGGTTTTCTCACGATGTTTTCCTTCACCGAAAAGCAAGTGGTATGAAAATTCGTACATAAATTCGAAAGAACTCATTGGTACGAGTCGGGGTCTGAACCCGCCACCTCAAGAATGCGAAGCAGCTGTTCTCCCACTGAGCTACCACGGCTTCTCCTTAGTTGGTTGCTACACAAACCTTTTCTTCTTTCCAGTAACGATCCCGCTTCTGAGTTTCGGCATGGTGCAAGGCTGGCTGTCCCCCATGATATCAGTGCTCCAGTCGCCCGAGGGCCCGGCTGGGATACCCTTCACCAGTTCTGACATATCCTGGATGACGTCAGTGACGTACATCACTGCCATCATATTTGGAGCCCCCATGGGATATCTCACAGATAAATATGGGAGGAAACTGATGACTTTGATGACTACGCTTTCTTTGATAGTAAGTTATTTTAGTTTTTTTTATTCAGTACCTTAAGTACCATCCTCGATGTAGTCCTCAAGTATCCTCAAGTAGCCTATACCTATTGTCTTGCATTTAACCGCCATCTGATCATCGTCTGATGGTAAACAACGATGTGGTCTACGATGGAGCACGCTTGCCTAGAATAAACTGATACTGACTTGCGACCAATATATCGGAAACTGAACGAAAGTGTAAATTAAAATTTACGTTTTTTATTCAGCCCGGCTCGTTCTATTGCTGGAAAAAAGGCCTCTCGTCCCTGAAAAAAAAGAAAAAATGAAAAGAAAAGTGAAAAGAAAAGAAAAAAAAAAGATGTGAAAAGATGAAAAGATGTGTGAAAAGTCACACATCTGTTTCTTGCTAATGAGGGCCAATCCATCTCAAATCGTCGACTTCGTCCTTCCACCTCTTTCTAGAGTAGGTACTTAGTTCTAAGTTTTACGTAAATGCATAAAAATACAATGGTTCTTAGTTACTTTAATTTTTCTGGCTCAAGAACAAGCATCTTGTTTTCTGCTACAAAGTCGTATGTAAATTAGATAGACTTATGAATTGTGCTTCCTGTGGCCGAGTCTAATCAAGATCCATTGATAACACGACGACAGATCCAATCTAAAAACTATAAAGTTATGTTATCTCGTCGATTTGCAAGTTTTTATAGCTTGCTAGTCATAATCTCACCAATGCTGAGTCTAACCTTTCTGTTCAAGGTAAAAAAGATGAATTGTACTATGATTTTGATTTCGATTTAAAAGATTATAAAAAGGCAGTAAATTTGAGATTAAAAAAAAACTACAAAGAAAAAAATAGTTAAAATAATAAATAATTTAATAGGCCCAAGTTTGAAGGCATTTTTTGACAGATCTAAACTAACTAAAAATATATCTGTCTTTATATTGCAAGCCATTGGACAAGGATGCCAATAGTTTTAGAAAATTTAGATCTGTCTTAAAAAGCCTTCAAACTTGGGCCTAATATAGCTTAATAAAGTTAAAAATGAATAAAAACAGTGGGATAAAGAAGGCAGAAACAGACACAACTCAACATTTAATCATCTTACTGCTGAGTAGTGCTGAGACACCGGTATGATACCAACACTATTAGACTAAGTGTGGTTTGGTATATCCACCAAACCACACTAAGAGACTAAGACTCTACGACACTATTACTAACTTTTTAATACTTAATATTACTTTAATTAACTTTATTAATTTCTTCTCCGGACGTATGCAGGTTATCTCACAATGTTTCCCTTCACCGAAAAGCCAGTGAATTAAACAAAAAGTCAAGTTTGGAGCCGAGCGAAAGGCCTTGAACTTGAAATGCTAATGTTCTTAATTCAGCAGTAGACTGAAGTTTGAATAATGAAATCAGCTGACGATGATAACAATGAAATGTCACATCCGCCAAGTAAATGAAGGAAGTGCAATCCTGCTGCCGGTATTAAAAACAAACGAACGGTACGGTGTTTGAATGATGAATAAATATCTGTTCTGGGTCTGGGTGTTAGTTGTCCTTGTCTTTGTTTTTTTTTTTTTAATGTAATTGAGTGATGAGACGAGCAAATCGCTCGCCTGATGTTAAACGTCGCGTTTGCCCATAACAGGTCTGCGCCACCCAGAATTTTGAACTCGCAGAATTCAAACCCTGCGCGGCACAGCACTGCGCTCGTCACCCTGAGATATAAGTTGATTAATCTCCCATTTGCCCTGTAATTTCACTGAAAACAATGCCCTTCCAACCGGAACACAGTAATGTTTGCACATTACTGCTTGGCGGTGGAATAACTGGCAAAGGTGTGGTACTTCCCCAGGCGGGCTCTGCAAAAGAGCCCTACCACTACAAAAAATGTTGTGTGTGTTCCATGGCATCTCCGACACAGGATTTATCCTACTGGAGAGCTATGAGTGTGAAACGTTTATTTTATTTATTGATTTAAATAGTAATGATTCAATTCTTAGCAGTTTCTATCATCTATTTAGATTCTGTCGCTAACACCTATTGTTGTTTTTATTTACATCTTCCGAACCGCATTTCTTAAATTGGTTTTTACAAACCCACTGTGTTAAGGACATGACAACAAATCCACTTCCGCCGACTTGTGTAGCCTTTTATTTTTGTAACTAGCCAACCTTTTTATCGAGTCTCGGACCTTAGGCGAGTTCATAGAACTTACGGTGACTTTTACTTTCATCCGGAATTTTAAAGATTTATGTGTTCTTATGTAACTGTAGGCAAAGTGAGAAATGCCTGATCGTAACTGCGGATTTGAATCATGCTAATTAAATATGCGAAAGTCTGTAGGTATGTACAACCCGGTCACAAAACACACGCCACACACACACACACACGGTGACAGGGGAAGCGGGAGCCTCTCCCGCTTCCCCTGTCACCTCTCCGCGCTCTCCCCGGTGCGACAGTGCGACTATATACGAGTAAGGCTATACGCATTCCAGCGAGGTGCACAGATATTGTGACCGGGTTATATGTTTGATGCTTCTTCACACTAAGTAGGTACTAGGTAATGTAAATTTGAAAAAAACAATGAAAATTCTTTATTTTGCACGATAACTAAACTTAAAAAATAAGTTCGTATAGGCCATGGCTTAGCCTGATTCTGATGATACTTTTTCACACTGAAACGACTCGAGAGGTTTGAGTGGATTTTGGATTGGATATAGTCACCGATATAGTGTATTTCTTGAATTATAGCATAGGTTACTTAACTACATACTTTAATAGGCTTGTCAACAGAAGAATAATAATACATACTTTAATATTTTATTATTATTTTGACGGAGCCACTGTACAGCTGCTGACTTATTTTATTCTTATTTTAATTTATTTCAGTTATATTATAAACTATATATTTAAGTGTACTGTATATTTAAGTGAGAACAAGAATAATATCCACTGTTTGCAAGTATTTGACAAGTCAAAATAGAAGCAGCAGAAATATTTTTTATTTCATAATTGAAATGTAAATAAAACTGTGACTTTAGATATTAGATAAAAATTCTTTCTAGTCTATTTTATTCGTAGACTTTGTCAAGTGTCACTGACATTTTGTATGGAACGGTATTTTTTTTTTCTCTATTTTATGGTTAGTCGCATTGCAAACATTGTTCATTATGATGAGTACTCTTTTCCACTTAGCATATCCTTTTCTTGAAACTCTGCACTTAGTTAAGTTTGTATGACCTTTTACCGTCCACGGCTTGACCGATTTTGATTAGTCGGCTGTCGTACTAGTATCATGGGTTGATTACACGTAACGAGTACAATAGCGAGACAGTGCCCTTGGTTTGTATGAGCTGTTTGACGAGGAGACAGTCACAAGAACCATGATTTGTTTGCTCGGCCGAGTGCGCCCATTTACTGTCTCGTCACTGTACTCCTTACGTGTAATGAACCCACCAAAATGCCGTAACCTACATTTGGCGTTCCAGCTTTTGTTTTCATTCAATAATGATATTCAGAAACACACAGAGTATAATTACCGTGACGCGTTCTATTTTTTTTCCTCGTGGCGTTTTGTTAAGATTTCCAATGAATACAATTTACGAAAAAAACAAGCATTTAACGCATTTACTCGGGTGTGTCACGTGGCGTTGCTTAATGTATCTAAGTTTTGTTTTTATGCGATTTTTTGAGTGAAAATAACAAAATTAATCTTCATTGTATTATCATCAGTTACTTTGTAAAGATTCTTGATCTTTTTACAAGTTTTTATTTAACTTGCCTTGTTAGTATGTACTTATGTCTGTACGTCATTTAAAGTAACACTAACTGTGCTAACTATATTTTCTATTGGCTCTGTCCCGCGGCTTCACCCGCTATCCTACAGGAACGTAGCCTGTGTCTAGCCTGAGTATAAACTATTTCCGTACCAATTTTCATCCGAATCCGTTCAGCCGTTTTGAGTGATTGAGTGACGGGTTGTTTACACGTAACAAGTATAGTGGTGATACAGTGCCCTCGGCCGAGTACAAGGTTTGTACCATCGACTTGAAAAATTTTTGGATGGTTTGTACTAACACTTTGACGAGGCGAGACAGTCACTAGAACTCGCCACTGCACTCGCTACCTGTAGTCAACCCATAAGATATATCCAAATACAGATTTTAGACTTCTAACAAGTATACCTACTTGTAGGATGTAGGTATATTAAGAACAAGTCTTTTTATTATCATGTTTTATTGTCGCGAAGTCTCTTCATTCGTTCAAAAGGTTAGATCAGGCGTGACAACGTTCAAAGGAAATCTTAATGAGTGTATTGAACTTTGATAAGGCTTTAGCTTCCTTTAGAGTTGATAATGGTTATCTTACTTCCTTAACATAATTAGAGTGCGGAACGTTCTGCCCGAGTGGGCGTTTTCCGATACATTAATAATTATGGCGTCTTCAAGTCGCGAGCGAATCAGTTCGTTTTAGGCAAGCGTGCTCCATCGTAGACCGCATCATTGCTACTACCAGGCGAAATGGCGAACAAACGCAAGACAATCGTTAAAAAAATAGTGAAAATAAACCAGCAGTTATGTACCTATATTATTATCTAAGTAATTAATCTTTATACGAGTTAATTCTAACATTCCTAACTTATCTATACTAATATTATAAAGAAGTAAAGTTTGTGTGTTTGTATATTTGTTAAATTGTAAGGGGTAATCTCGGGATCTACTGAACCGATTTTAAAAATTCTTTCACCAATAGAAAGCCACATTATTGCTGAGTGTCATAAGTTATATAAAAAACCGAAAAATAAAAAGGCTTTTACGTGGTAGTCCGTTTTGCAAAGTGAATCGGAGAAAAAACGGTCCGGACGGCGCGCGATGGCTTCGGGTTTAATTAACATTATGCCCAACGAAGTGGGCAAGGGTCAGCTAGTAAGTGATAAAGAGAGCTATGAGTGTGAAACGTTAAAAAAAGTTTGTTACGCAAACCGATCATCATGAAATTTTGCACGGGTACACATTATCAGGGGCACAGAAGAGCACATGGGCTACTTGTTATCATCATCAGCACCGTATGGGTGAAACCGTGACATTAAACTGGGGCATACTGACCTCGGGAAAAAAATTCCCAACGAGTCACACTGTGACTCGTTTTGGTGTGACTCGTTGGGAACCCCTCAGCCGAAAACATGATAAGTGTGTTTTAACTTTTAATTCTGAATAACTTTTACAATGAGAAGGAACAATTCTGAATGCGCAAAAAATAGCCATGCTATGAAGCTGTTTTTTTTCCTGATTTCGGGCTTAGTGTCATAGTAAAAATTGTTTAGAATGATAAGTAGTTTAGTCGACTTTAGTCTATCTTCAGATCATTATTGTCAGAATTATAAATCACTGGTGGTTTGAGTAGACCAGTGGTTTCCAAAGTTAAATGACCCCTCAAAAACTGCAAAGTTCGGGACCCTCCCCGTATCTAGCCTGAAGAAAAAAAGCAGCGTTATATTGCTGCAATAATATTTCTTCGTTGCTATACGAAATACTATTTAGTGATAAAAGAAAACTAAATCACATGGGAGTACAATTTCACTAGATCATTTCACGAGACAGAACAAGCTAAGACCTGTGGGCCCCCAGGTAATTGTAGGACCCCGTACGGTAGATGTTGATTCCTCAATTGCTAACAGAATCCCGACTACTCCCGACCCATACTTCAGGAGAGACTGGAGTAGACTAGACCGATTGATTTTATTTAAGAGATTATGAGAAAGAGGTGACAGCGCTTTTCCTTGGATGGAACCATCTGATCGGCATGAAATTCACGTTAAATAAATAAATAAACGCTTCACACTCATAGCTCCCCACTAGGAATAAATAATCCTGTGGAACATGTGATGCCATGGAACACACACAAAGACAAGGACAACTAACACCCAGACCCAGAACAGATTTTTTAATTCATCATTCAAACATCTGCCCGGCCGGGAATCGAACCCGGGACCTCTGGTTTATAAGGCGGATACACTACCGCTGAGCCAAACAGGCCGACACACGTTTGATCGGGAGTATTGTATATTTATTGTTAGTTATCCTATTGTTTTCTTCCAGGTATACTGGCTTATAAAGCTGTTTTGCATCGAGCCGTGGGCGATGATCCTGGCGCGCGCGGTGGCCGGCATCCCGTGCTCGGCGTGCTACATCGTGCTGCCGATATATTTGAAGGAGATCAGCGATATTGACCTCAGGGGGGCGTTGGGCTCTCTGCTTATTATGAACAGGTATGTTTCTGCTAGCATTATGTCTTGTTTAAACATATGTTGTTTGTCATAACCACGGGAGTGAGTGCTCACGGTGTGAAGTGAAAGAAGCCTCCTCCGTCGGACTGGAATAGATGGAGACAGATTACCCGGCTAAGGGGTTCCGGTGCCCACGTTCCTCAGAAATGAGGGCACGACTGAAGAAGAAGACTTCCATAGTATTAGGTCGTTATCTCTAGTCGGTTAGTTGGCTTCTTGAAGAAGCTTTGCTAGATGTTTTATTTTCGTTGTGTTTGGTCTTATTCGGTGTCTCGTATTTTCGTCGTCTCTGTCTCTCGTTTCCTGTTTCCTATTCTTTTCCTTTTTTACTTTGTCTTTTTACTTTTCTTATGATCAAATCGCATAAAAACTATCCAAATAAAAGAAGTATTTGGCTTGAAAGCTAACAATGTAACATGCTTGGAAAAGGTGAAAAATCTTGCTCTATCGAGACTTGCACACTTGGATTTTGTATCGATTTCAATATAAACCTATCGATAGATATATGTAGTCTGGGTGTCTTAAAGTCGCGAGTAAATCGGTTCCTTCTAGGCGCGCGTGCTCCATCGTAGACCGCATCGTTGCTTACCATCAGGCAAGATGGCGGTCAAACGCAAGGCAATAAAAAATCAGTAGGTAAACTTAGTCCTGTTTTTATATCGATGAATTAGTATTGGTCTTACATACAAACACATATCTACAGGTAGGTCGTAAGTGCCTACATGTTTTAGGTACGCATTTGTATAAAAAAGCTTATCTTTATCGTTTTAGGTTGGGATTTAGGTATAAAAATACACAATGACGCCTCTCGTGCCGGGCTGTACCGTCTGCATTTTAATGAGGTCATTGAAATACCTACATTCTCCATACCTACCTATACTATAGCTTAGGTAAGGTAGATACGCCAGGAGAGGTAAACAAGCATTAAGAATTACAAAAACAAAAAACAAAAATCCCAACGGTAGAAATATATTGAAATAAATCAATATTTACAATAAAAACTTATAATTAAAGAAATTAGATTAAAAAAAACTGCAGAATGTAGTCTATGACTCTCTCTCTGAATATTAAGACGAATCTAACATTGGTACTGGTAACGGTATCGGTAATGACAATCCATAATTGGTTTTCTATTGCATAAACTTAAAGTAGAGAGTTAAACCACAGTTTAGGATTCTTTGTGGTTTAGGCGGTAGATTGCATAAGTTTAGCCGAGCATACAGTGGCAGCGAAGACAGTAGTACAGTGGTAGAAGGGGGCTGTAGGGGTGACCTCCTCCCGTCGGGGCTGCGGGTCGTTCAGAAGTTACCGCGGCCTCGGCGGCACAAGAGCGTAGAAGGAACATACTGGTTTTTAGTCAGTAGAAGTCTGACACTCCCTTCCGCTCTGCCCAAGAGTGGGAGGGGTCATTTGATAATTTCCCACCACACCCAAAAAAAAAAAAGGGGGGTGACCTCCTCCCGGTGCCAAGCACCAAGAGGTGTAAACAACAACTCACTCGCTCAGCCAGAGAATTTATTAAAAGTAATGCCTCCAATTCTGCATCTTAAAAAACCTTCTCTCTTTCACCGCCTCTGGACACTTTTGGTCTTCGACGTCAAAGTAACCGTTCTTGAAGCGTTGAAACCACTCTCGGCACGTTCTTTCACTAATAGCGTCCTCACTATAGGTATTTGAGAGCATTCGATGAGACTCAGCTGCAGATTTCTTCATAAATTAAAACCTCCCGCAAATGACGAGAATTTGACTCGTAAGCTCGTGGACATGTTTAATCGAGAATAACTTTATGATGCAGACCCAAATCGACTAATATTTCGATGGCGTTATGTTTACAAATACCTACCTTAGCTTATTGTATGACATCTACGATCTATTTATTTCGACTACCACTTACCGCTACAGCCATCTATTGCAAAACGGCGGAAGCAAAGTTGTATACCATATAAATAGCTACCTACTCTAGTATCTAACCTGCATACTAATAATTATTACAAATATATAGATATTCGAGACTCTATTTTTATAAACTTTCAAACACAAATTCCTAATAGACCGATAGCCGCCCTGAGTGCTACGCCAATACACATTCGAAAAAAAACACCATCCTTCTAAATACACAAGTAAAAAACTCAAAATTGAACATCTTCTCAGTATTCGAGTAAAAACCAAACTCTTGAGCTAAAAAAAGGTACCCAACTAATTATTATTTAGAATCTTTTGTTCTCGCACTTTACATATTTAGATGGCAATTAAACTTTAAAAAACAAATTAAAAATATCGTTATTACAGGGAAAACCCGTCGACCGCAAACCACTAAATCTCTAGTCTCAGGGTATTTTTCACAGAATTTTTAATCATAGAAACAACGCAATAGGTACCTGTTTATTTAATGCAGTAGTTACCAAGCAGGGGCCGTATTGTGAGCTTTTGACGCGAGCCTGTCTTAATCTTGTTGGCTTATGTCACGCTTTGCTGACAGATCAAGATGAAAAAAATTCAGGGCGATCCAGCTCCCTTAGCCAAGTTGCAAATCTACTTATATAATCGAAGCGATGTAAAAAAGCAGGAAAATGTACGGGAATGATATTTCTATAATCTATTTATGGTTTCTATACGAGTATTCTATGACAGAAATGTTATTTCTATACATTTCCTTACTTTTCTATTTCTTGGCTACGAGGCAGTTTAGGGTCGCGTCTAGAATTAATAGTATGGTTCCAATCTTCCAGTGATCCGCAAGAGCTAAAATATTGTCCGTGAATTATTTAACTGTTTATTCGTCACAAATTAAGTATGAATAAAAAATCAGTCGCAAACTTTTTAGATTGGCAAAGTTTTTTCTTTAATCTTATGGTTCGCGCTTACAACAACGAAATCAAAGTGGTCCGTGGTCAAATAAGGTTGGTAACCATTGATTTCATACTAACCATTAATCATACTTATACGATGTACAATCAAACTTAGATAACTTTAATAATAATATAAGTTGCTAACTTACGTACTTTACATAGTTAGAAGTGTATGCAAAATAAAACGTGCAAGTCAATTAAATAAAATAAAAAGTTTAATTCAAAGTTTAAAGGTTTTATTTTAAAACATCCACGCTGTATTTATTTTTTTATTTGTTTAAGTTCACCCAAACTACGTAGGTACACTACAACTAACACAAAAAAAAACTTAAAAACAAACAAAATTCATTGAAAATGTCGCAGTTTTTCGGAAAGACAGCATGCAATTAAAAATATATATGACATAATTCCCTTGCAATTAGGTAAGTGGCTCCTATTAGGTACTCTTCAATTCAATCTCCTAATACCAGATAACCACGCCATCAACCATTAATAAAAACTACACAAATAATCCGTCGAAGCTAATTGGCAATTCATTCATCTCATAATAGCGGTATTACATCACCGGGAGGAAAACTGCGGTGCCAACGACCATACTTGACCAGTCGACGATGTGACTTATACATTACATCTTATGCATTACTTATGCATTACATCCTTGAAGAAAACTAGCTGTAACGGCTTTATAGTTATGCATTTTGTCAATATTATATGATTTTTGTCAAAATGAGAAGACGCTAATGGGTTGATTTCACATAACGAGTTGGCCGTGGTAGCCCGGTGGGAGAACAGCCGCTTTGCTTTCTTGAGGTGGCGGGTTCGGACCCCGACTTGTACCTTTGAGTTCGTTCGCACTAATGTACGAATTTTCATACTGGCTTTTCGGTGAAGAAAACCTCGTGAGGAATACGTCCGGAGAAAGAAATTCAATGGCATGTGACACCAACCCGCACTTGGTCAGCGTGGTGGAATACGGCCTAATCACCCTTCGAGGGTAGACCTGTATTCCAGCATTGGAAGGATTAAAAGGTTGAGAATGGAATGGAATGGAACGAGTACAGTGGAGAGACAGTAAATGGGCACACTCGGCCGAGCAAAAAAAACCATGGTTCTAGTGACTGTCTCGCCTCGCCAAACTGTTTATACTAACCGAGTATTCGGCCAAAGGCACTGTCATTCCACTGTACTTGTTACTTGTAATCAACTCATAAGAACAAAAAAAATTGGTTGCCTGTAAAGTCGGTATACGGGCGAAAGTTTTACGTGACAACGACTTATGTCTGTCTCTCTCGCTCTTAGGCGGGCTAACCATGCCCGAGTGGAAGGGACGCGTGCCTCTCACTCGCTCTCATTGTGAGCGCATAACGTGAGCGGAGCGTAACGCAGTTTCTTGAAGTGTCACCCGGCAAACCAATTTATAAGACGTTGTCACGTCAAAAACGTATTATTATTTTAGTATTCTTCATTTTTCTACTCGACTGGTTTGATGGTAGCAATTTTTGCGCTGCAGGAAAAAAAGGAGAAAATCCACTTTTAAAATATAGAGATTCACATTAAATAATTCGGTTTTTTGGCGCTCGAGGTCAAGTCCAGATCTATTATGTTTTTCTACTCAATACATCATGGGATTGTAGAACGATCTAGAAATTCAAGTGTAGATATTTGATATTATTGCAGGTATGTTAGGCGCTAATACAGCTATTAGCCATTCTGCAAAGTCATACTCATGTTATACAGGGTTATACAGAAAGGGTATGCTAAGCCGAAAACGGCTCATAGTACTCATCATTATGAACAACTTTTACTATGGGACAAACTCGAAATTCACTCGTGTGGAATGAATGACACTCGACAAGATGTACGGAACAGCTGATTTTTTTTTTTACGAACTCAGGGTTGGTCCCATAGCAAAAGCTGTTCATAATGATAATTACTATAAGCCCTTTTCAGCTTAGCATACCCTTTTCTTATAACCCTGTATTGCCATTCTGCAAAGTCATACCTACATGTAGGTATATTTAAATTTTAATAAAAAAAAAAAAAAATTAAATACCTAACAAGAGGTTCTTATTTTTTTGAATTTTTAATAATTCTATATGACGTTATGTAAATTTTATTAAAAGTGGCCAAGTTTAGATTGTTTTGTTTTGCAACAGGACTAATAATATATTCGTGTTCAAAGATACAAGTTTATTAGTCATGTATTTTTGAATTTCTGTCTGGAAAGCATAGTGCGTTGCGTGCGAGACCAGCAAAAAAAGCAACTGCAATAGAATATACCTAGTCTTGCCATAAATATTGTAACAAAGAAAAAAATATCTATTGCAAATACCGTTTACTACTTTTACAGTGTGTTAGTTTAATACATAAATATAAAACACTTTAAAATATAAAAAGCTTATTCGAAGTGGTCTCCATTCTCCATTGGCTGCAATACAGTCCTTTAAACGTTGAGGCCAGTTATTAATAGGTACGAGTACATATGTAGGTAGTCTATGAAACTCTGAAGACAAACTTACAAAGACGATTGTATCAGCCGCCTGCTGGCTGACCACTTGATCAGCCAACAAGAAAATGCTTTTAACACCACGCTAAGGTCCGTCACGTTGTATTTCGTCGAATTATTATTAAATATCATTACTTCTTAGCATCGGTTTCTTCCGCCGTTTATTTAGCGTCCTTTTATTTCTGGACACCTTATTCTGTCCTTTTTTCCTTCAAAAATGATTTGTCCTTCTCCAGAACCATATTTATGTCCTTTGCCATCATCCTGTCTTTATCCTATATTTTATGTACCAATTGGTTTGCCCATTTTCAAACATGGTTTTCATTTGTTCTGGTTTGGTTTATTTTGGGTCCGATTCCCTGCCGGGCAGATGTTTCTGGGTCTGGTTGTCAGTTATCCTTGTCTTTGTGTGTATTCCATGGCACCCAGGACACAGGGAATCCTAGTGGAAAGCTAGAAATGTAGGGTTACCATCCGTTCGGATTCGTCCGGACATGTCCGGACTTAGGGGCTTCTATCCGGACTTTGACCGACTTTTTGGGTTAAAATGGAATACAAGTAATAAAACTTATAGAAGCAGTATCAAGTCAGTCTATCCCCGTTCGTGTAATGTGATTGCGCAGTGCGTGATTTATAGGCGATATAATTGTCGACATGAAGGGCGCGCGAGCCCAATGTCCGGACTTTAATTGACGTGTCCAGCATTTTGCCCGGACTTTTCAATTTTTCATATGGTAATTGGTAACCCTATATGAGTGTGAAACGTTATTTGTTTTTATTTCCAGGAATATCGGCTACCTCATGAGCTACGTTGGTGCTGATCTACTGGACGTGACCACAATGCTGTGGCTCGGCCTGCTAGTGCCTACTGCCGTGTTCTTCGTATTCCTCGGCATGCCGGAGACGCCGGAATTTCTAGTCAAACAAGGGAAGCAGGACGTGAGTACTTTCGCTGAAAAACCATACAGATTGTGCCAACCTTCTTTTAGGGCTAATATAGCAAGCAGCTTGTGGAAATCACACCCTAGTCGCCCCCTAAAACTTAAGGTCCAACCAAAACCGCTCGCTCGCTCGGTAGGTACGCTATAGGGGCCTTAGTGGCCAACAGCATTTAGTCGTTAAGAAAAATAATCGCACTCTGTGCGGTTTATTATTTTTTGCTACACACCTACTAAATCTGGAACAAGCTAACCGACAACCGGTATTCCCGAGTAATTACAACATTGGGTTCTTCAAAGGGGCTGTTAATAGAGCCGTAAAGGTCGGCAACGTCCCCGTGACGCCAGCAGTGTTACAGGTATGCATAGGCGACGGTGATTGCTTACCATCAGGCTTGTAGTGGTAGGGCTCTTTTGCAGAGCCCGCCTGGGGAAGTACCACACCTTTGCCAGTTATTCCACCGCCAAGCACTAATGTGCAAACATTACTGTGTTCCGGTTGGAAGGGCATTGTTTCCAGTGAAATTACAGGGCAAATGGGAGATTAAACAACTTATATCTCAGGGTGACGAGCGCAGTGCTGTGCAGCGCAGGGTCTTGAATTATGCGAGTTCAAAATTCTGGGTGGTGCAGACCTGTTATGGGCAAACGTGACGTTTAACATCAGGCGAGCGATTTGCTCGTCTCGTCACTCAATTACATAAAAAAAAAAAAAACAAAAAAAAGGCGGCCCGTTTGCTGTTTTTTTAATTCTATTACAGGCTTGCGTTTGGCCACCATCTCGCCTGATAGTAAGCAATGATGCAGTCTACGATGGAGCACGCTTGCCTAGAAGAAACCGATTCACTCGCGACTTAAAGACACCCAAATAATATCTGGATTGGTTTGCTACCAATGGCACAAAGAAAAATTACTATTTATTTATGAACTTCAACTAAATACTGTTAAATGAAACTTCTCGCTATGCTATGATGATTATGAAGTTTTATTCAACTAAATTTAGTTGATGTTTTTTAACTATTAATTGTGATGCTTTATAGTTTAGTCTAGACCACAATAACCAATTTAAAAGTTTTTATACAAATTGTAGATCTATTTCCTTCATTCTTCCAAACTTCTAAGTGCCATTATTTACATGATAGCATGCAAACATAAATAATAATGCAAATCACGTGGCTTATACATCTTCCGCTATTTCTTCCGGCTACTAAGGTAATACAATAACATATTTATCGATATTACATTATCTACACTCAAGGGCGTCGCCAGCTTATGACTAAGGGGGGGGCAATGGGGCAATATTATGGAGGATAAAAAAAATAAACGCCGAGAGCATAAAGCGTTACACTTTGGAAGTCTTTGCCTCGATGACGATTGTAATAAGAACACGGTTCTAATATCAATGTATAAAACTTCACAAGCCCTCGACAGCACAATAGAGTCGGGACAATTTAGACATTGGAGGGTACAGTAATTTCCACCCAGCTGAAAATTGGTAGGATTGTTTGAAACACCATCATAAATGAAATCTAAAAAGTCACCATCGATCCGATACGTGCAAAAAATCTTACTCCGGGTAGAAGGTCACCAAAATGGGTTTTTCGCGATTTTCTCAAAAACAATTCAAGCTACTAGGAAACTGTTCAAGACAAGTATGTTCTCTATAACATTCCCTACAGTATTGCTTTTAAATGCATGTTGGTAGGACTCGTGGTTTTGAGATATGTTGATATTCATTTCAGACCAGGCCAAAAAGATGACAATTTCTCTTAACGAAGCCTCGGTTAGCAGTAGATCATATCACAAGTTTGTAAATGAGTTTTCCTCAAGTTTTCAACATCGCTAAATCCGACAATTTCAAGAAACACTTTGAAAAATGACTCTTTGTGGCTCAAATCGGATAAATGATGATGATGGCTGACGAAAAATTTTACCTCTCGTATCTCGGAAACGGTAGAAGGATATAGAGGGGTACACCCGACTTTTGAAATGTAGATCAAATTTTTGGGGAAATGATAAAAAAATATAGTCGCCATCGCCATACAAAAAAGTTTGACAGTCATACAAATAAAAAAAAAAAGGAAATGCTCACAGCTATGGACGCTGTAGATGGATGGAATGTACTTGAAGAAATATTATAGAGGTTCATAACGACAATCGAGATTCAGAAACAAAAATCCAAGATGGCGTATTTCATGTTTTCGTCAAATTCCAGTGGATCTTCCAGTGATCCTATGAGGGTGATATTTTGGATGTGGATCTACATATTATTACACTGTTTAATGGTCTTGCGTTTTGGCAAATCTGATGATCGTGATGAAAATGGCGGCGATTTTTAAAACGGATGTCTAAATCATAATGTTATTCTGAATATTTCAATATTTTCTACAATTTACATTAAACCTTGTGAATTTATTAACGTTTTGTCATGCGATGCGGAATTTATTAATAGGTAAGGAAGTGAATTGCTCGCACTTTGGTCGCTTTGCGGCTAGCTACATTTGATCTCTAGGGGGGGGCAACTGCCCCCCCCTGCCCCCCCTTGGCGACGCCCTTGTCTACACTTCTTACTAATATTATTGTGTAGTAAGTTTGCAACTTGGTATGTTTGTAGTTTTTATACAACTAACGGATTTAGGAGATGAAGTTTTCAACATTTCTCCTTAACCCACGCACTACATGGGGGGAGAGGGGTCCTCTTGATTATTCTTACCAAAAATCACAAGCAAAAAAAGGTATGTATTGGAATTATGTATTTATATTTGCTGAGAATTTAATTTATACAGGGTTACAGGCATGAAATCGAAATCGCGCAAACTCGTAATTCTGAACAATTTTTACTATGAGATAACGTCACAAAAAAAGCAATTTTGAACTCGGTACACTACACACTGTAATTATTTGGTAATACATAATTATATTTGATAAGTGATTAGCAAGTTATAGATCCAGAGTATAGAATTAGGATACGCTTTATTCGCAAATTTTGGATACGTTTTATACGCTAATTCAGGATACGCCCGATTGTCACCTCCGTGGACGTAGATGAGGTAACAAATAAAAACGGCCCCGTTTTATACGCAAAATGTGATACTGAATCTTGAGTAAGCCCGCAGGGCGCAGCTAGTTTTACTGCCAACAGAGTCAGAGATGTATTTTAAAATTTAAATACAACATTTCCGCATTAGCAAACTGTTTTATCCATCTTTTTATTAGTTACAATAACAATAAAACCAGTATTTTTAAATAGGTTCGTTTTTACGACATTTATTTGTGTCAAGGAGTGTGTGGATTTGTGTTCATTTGAAACCTGATTTTCTAAATAATGACTTGTTATTTTGAGAATGATTTACTGCGATATAGTTCTTTATTGAAGAGCTAGAAGTGTGTAAACTGAACTATATCGAAATCAAAAGGTGGGTTAAATGCCAAAAGCCTAATCTATTAGTAGGTGGGTCTTCTTGTCTAGTGTCTGCCTAACCTATAAATATCGTTTGCAAATTACATTTAAGTCGACCAAAATTTGGCATATTACAATACAATAATTTCAAAACCATCTTGAAAGGATAGCTAACAAGAGCCAAACTGGTCAAGGAGAGTTTATTATTGTTTATAAATAGCAAACATGCATAACCTTCCAAAAAAGCAAATAAACGACATGTCATACAAGGAAATAATAATTGGCTGTGATATACAGATAGACACCAGAGTCTCACCTTATGGGTTCTTTCCACAATGTGGTTCAGAACCCTAAAAATGCTGTCTAAAGATTGGGCAGGCTTTTTACTCTACTAACAGGAGCAAGCC
Source organism: Alcis repandata (assembly GCA_949125135.1). Classification (NCBI taxonomy): domain Eukaryota; kingdom Metazoa; phylum Arthropoda; class Insecta; order Lepidoptera; family Geometridae; genus Alcis; species Alcis repandata. The sequence goes on from OX421243.1 coordinate 3,617,229, forward strand.
TCGCAGGTGAAACAAACTCTTAGCAATAAATAAATTTAGCACCAATATCCTTTGCTATTTAGTTTCCATGAATAGAACACGTAATACGGCTAAAGGATAAGATCGAAGTGCAGCTCACTCAGAATTCAAAACAAAATACAAAAATCAAACAACAAAAACAACCAAAATTCCTGTTACAAATCAATTTTTTGTTGAAAAGATAATTGCCAGGCTTAAGATTAAGCGATCGTAAAACTAAATTTGGTAATGACATTGAAACAAAAACAAAGTTACTAAATTCATTAAACTTTTAACCCTGGGTTTTTTCCTGATTACCTTAATCGTTAACTTTGAAACTCACGTGATTTTCAGCGAGAGTTGATTTTAAAACTACTTAATAATTGAATATTATAGGTACTTGCATATTGAATACGTATAGGAATTAACATACTTAACTATTCGGAATGATATGCATGGATGACTCATGCATGACTGGTTAGGCTCTTGACATTATTCTATGATTTGATTGTGCTCATCATGACTTTTACTAGGGGACCAACCCTGAAATTGCGAAGACAAAATCAGCTGTTCTATAGAAACATGTCATTTACTCCAGGCGATGGAACACCTGATTTTCATTTCGGAACATTACAAGCAGATACGGGCTTGTTGAACTGGGCTCTCTTTTCTTTTGTTTTTTTTTAACTCGATAGGCTTGCGTTTGACTGGCATCTTGCCTGATAGAAAGCAATAATAATAGTCTGTAATTGAGCACGCTTGTCTAAAAGAAACTGATTGTATACGATACGTTGTCATGCTCATCCTTCTCATCCCTGCTTTTTTTTTTTAACTTTTTAATCACTTTAAATACAAATAAATACAAATGCAAATAGTTTTTTTTTTTACAATTAAAAGTTTTCTCACCACCAAACTCGGTAAATACCCGTATCTTGGTCAGTGAGGTTTCTCAGATTTGAGTATAAACTTTTAATCACTACCTGTACGTGTTTTAATTTTGATCTATCCCTTTCCAGGAAGCGAAAGCAGTCCTGGCATGGCTGCGTGGGGTGTCTGTAACGGACCGGACCGTGGAGTCCGATATCGAGACCATCGTCAGGGCCGAGAAGCAAGTCATGGCCGACGCCAAATCTGCTTTGGGTATCATACGTAAGTTCCTTACCTTCTTTGGTTCTTTGTATGATTTCTAGAGTCTAATTTTTTTTTCTTCAATGATCGAATTATTGTTATCCTGATTAAGAAACCTATAAGAATGATTTGCCTGCAGCACCAAATCGTTCTTCAGAGCGGTAGCCTAGAGAGTCAGTTCTTCAACCTCCGATAGGCGTGGAACTCCAAGAAGAAGGATTGTATCATTGGGAATTATGGGAATATAACCTACTAGCCTATTGAAAGAAAAGTTACCATAATTTGCTTCTAAAACCAGCTTTTAAATTGTTACTCACGTAAAAATTAAGTCGTTTACTACGACTAGTTTCGGTCACATTCGGTGACCTTCATCAGGAGAGTTTACAAACGTGACGCGCTCGCGGTTGCGTCTCGTTTGGCACTGTGCCAAACGAGACGCATGAAGGTGATGAAGGTCCCCGAATGTGACCAAAACTAGTCGTAGTAGACGACGTAATTTTTACGTGAGTATTCCCGTGTTTAATTATAACAAAAATGTGTGAAAACCACGTTAGTTTCCATAGTAAAAAGCTTTTAAATTGCTTACAACTTTCCCCATCATTGACAGTTCCAATAGATTCTAACTTCAAATGCTGTAAGAAGTTGGCGCCTGATGCCTAATACTATTATATATTTTCTAGATACCTAATACTATATTTTCTGCCTTCCAGTACACGACAGGCCAACCTTCAAAGCCTTCATCATAACTCTAGTCATCAAGATAACCCAGCAGTTCGACGGATACTTGATCGTACTAATCTACGCCGGTTTCGTCTTTGAAAAGGCCTCTGAGTCCATCAGTCTCAAACTGAGTCCGAACAAGCAAGTCATGCTGATTGGAGTCGTTCAGCTGATCGGAGCTGCTGTGGCTACGGCTATCGTTGAGAAGACTGGCAGAAAGGTAAGAGATTTGATTTTTAATATCTGCCAGACAATAGAAGCTCTAGGTAGCTGCTATCCTTTATGGCCATCTGGCTACCAGTGCTTTATGAGAAGACTGGCAGAAGGTCTTTCTGCGAAAGATAAGGGTTCCTTCTTAACGTTGTATTGGGTAAGCTTCCACACATCAGGATCACCTATCTACCAGTGCTTTATGATTCCATCATATAATAGGAAGTTGTGTGGCTACCAGAATGAAACGACGCTGCGGAACGCTGGCTGCTTTCAAGTTAAAATCTTCTGACTTGTATTGCTGCATTATTACAATAGCCTGGCTGGGCAACACGAAAGCCAGCCGCTCTTGCAATTCTTATATCTTTCAGCAGCCACTCTTAGTGTTACCCGACAGATATAATCTAGGTGTCTTCAAGTCGCGAGTGAGTCGGTTTCTTCTAGGGAAGCATGCTCAGTCGTAGACCGTACCGATGCTTACCATCAGGCAAATGGTGGTCAAATGCAAGCCAATTACTGAATAAATAAATAAAAAATAGCATTAGGACGAATTACAGCAGCATTCGTTCCGATGGCTGATCAGCCCGATAGATCAATGACATCAGACCCATCGTGGGTCATCCGTGGATGAGATTGGCCCGAGACATGGAAAAATGGCACAAGTGAGAGGAGGCCTATACACAGCAGTGAGTCGATGCAGGCTGATGATGATGATGACAGCAGCATGACTTTTGCAGGCATATGACTGCAGATATTCCGTGGCTTGACGTTTAGTTGCTGATGATTGGCTGCCTCTTAAAGCCATGTGTTCCACTCCCAACTTTTGTTTTTACTCATAAAATAATACTGTCTTCTTTACAGCCTCTTCTAGTAATAACATCGTTCGCAGTCGGTCTGGGCATGTTCATGCTAGCTGCTTGGTTCTACGTGACTTCAGTGGGGTTGTGGCTCCCCGGATGGCTGCCTGTCCTGGCCATGTGTCTGTGCATCTTCGCGGATGCGGCTGGTTTCCATCCCATATCGTATATTATTATCACGGATATGTTTACGTTTCAGGTGAGAATTTTAATCATAAAAAGTATGTATCCTGTTGAGATTTTTTTCTAGACTTTGATAGGGATTTTTACCAAAAATATAGTCTAAAAACGTGGATAGCAATGAGTAAGAAAAAAAAATCATGACATTATTTTGATGTTTTTACTGTTATACTTTTTCCAGCTCCGTGGAACAGTGTCATCAGTCGCTAACGTATCAGCAAAAATCGCCAACTTCGTCCAAATGAAGTGGTTCACAGCTCTGTGCGAGCTGGTCGGCATCCACTGGACCTTCGTGTTTTTCGGGTCGGTCTGCTTCGCCGCCGGCTTCTACACCATGGTCTACTTCCCAGAGACCAGGCAGAAGAGTGTCGCTGAAATATACGCTAAGCTGGAAGGGAAAAAGACGGATAGTGAGAACAAAACCGAAGTTGCGGCTTAGAACAAACGACAATTTGTTCAAGAATGTCAAACATTTTTGAATGATGAATGGACGTATGCTGAGAAGTAAGTGACGTAGCATAGCACAGAACAGATTTGCAGGGCACAGCAGGTGAGACAGACATAGGGCGCAGAGCAGGACAGACACATGTCTGCCCCGCACGTGCCTACACCGCAGTACGCAGCTCTCAGTACGTTCATGCATTACATAATCTGATCTGCGCTGCGCTGCGTGGACCTGCGTCACAGCATACGCTTCGCCTTAAGCTTGTTGACTTTCTTACTATTAACAATTTATTTATTAGTGTTGTATTTGATTTGTCCCCAATTTTAGTCGCGTTCCCATATCACCATGCAATGATGACAAGTGGGATAAAATCTAAAAACGATTCCCGTTTGTCACCACTGGGGACGTTAAAAGGGGTGAAGACTGGGAATGACCCCTAAATTTTAGTTGGAATTGTTGTGATTATTACTTATAATGTAAATACGACTAATTTAAAGTATGTAAAATAAACTATGAAAAGTGACTTTATATTAAAATTTGAGGATTAGACCAATGTAGATATCCTCGTATCTTAATAGTGAACAAAAATTACGTTTATAACTTGCTAACGCTGCTTAGATTGTCATTTAACTTTTGCTGTACAGGGCTATACAGAAAGGGTATGCTAAGCCGAAAAGGGCTCATAGTTCTCACTTCTCATCATTGCGAACCACCCGGAGTTATCGAAAAAATCAGCTGTTTCATACATTTTGTTGAATGTCATTGACATTTTTCTATGAAATCTTTCTGTATAACCCTGTACAACTTTAAGCAGTGTTTATAAGGAAGGTCATTAAAATAGTGGGTAATTATTGTATTATGTATATTGATTTTTATTGTAACTTAGGTATGAAATTTTGTACCTAACTTGGATTTAGACGTAAACATGGTGCTCGGTAACATAATTGGCATAGGTAATCCATACAGGGTTAAATGAAATGGTGCTACCAAGACGAAATGACACCATTATTGTCGTCTTTTTTGTTATAATTAAACACGGGAATACTCACGTAAAAATTGAGTCGTCTACTACGACTAGTTTCGGTCACATTCGGTGACCTTCATCAGGTGAGTTTACAAACGTGACGCGCTCGCGGTTACGTAAGTATTCCCGTGTTTAATTATAACAAAAATGTTAGAAAACTGCGTTAGTTTCCATAGCTACATTATTTTCGTCATTACGAATAGCTTTGACTAAGGAACCAACCTCGAAATAGCTGCTCCATGAATTTATTTATTATGATTTGTTGATAATCTGATTGAAATTTTACTATAAATAGTCGTTTTTTTGCGATTTTAAGGCTGGTTTCATTGTAAAAACTGTTCAGAATGACGAGTACATTTTTTCTAATATGATAGATAAAGAAAGACCTATTTACTGTGGCTTAAAAAAAATGTCAATTATCTTATCAAACATCCTGTAATATCTACCCTAGTACACTCAATAACTTTCCCAATCATGTATAAATGTTTATACCTTTGTAAGTTATAATCAAATAAGTACATAATACAGGGTTAAAAGGAAAGGGTATGCTAAGCCTAAAAGGACTCCTACTCATCATCATGAACAACTTTTACTATGGGACCAAAACAATTCGCAAAAAAAAAATACCCGACATAGCATACCCGTTCTTTATAACCCTGTATGCCTAAGTAACACTAAAAATCAAATAAGTACATAATATAAGACTAAGAATCAGAGTCGTACTTATAAACTCTGCTTAAAGTTAGTCATAGATTAAAATACTTTGACATCTCTCCGACATGAAATGTCACGAGCGAAAACAAGACGAAGATTTTTTTTTTTTTAAGCAATGGTTTACCTAAGTTTAAGCAGGCTTTATAAATTAAGCCTTAAATTATATGATTTAAGTTTTTGAATTAATTTTCCAAATTGGATTGAAATTCGTGTAAATCTGTGATTTTACATCTATTAAAAGCAATTGTTAAATAATTGCAGTGTCATGTATTTTAAATTTATTATTAGGAATGTTTGTGTGATTTTACTTAAACAACTGTATTTTATTGTATACATCATTTGGTACTTTAGAATTTAGCTAAAAACAATGACAAAACCGATCTTTCGTTACGCTAGACTCAAATTATAAATGACAACTGCTTGTCTTTAGATTAATTGATATACATATAAAGGTGTCAATTCGGTTAAATCACTTTCTAAATTAAACTTTTGTTGTCAGACTAAAATAAAATTGTCAAAAATTATGGGCTATTGTAGATTCGTTCCAAAGTTGATTCGTCACGAATAAAAGTATGTGTAAATTCGGACGAATTTACTTTCAATTTGTATGGAGTTTTCAAGTGTGACGAATCAACTTTGGGACAAATCTACAATATCCCAAAATTATCTGCATCTCTTACCATTTTAATGTGTTACTTAGAAAATAATGTCAACAATTATAGAGCTGTCAAACATAGGTACCTACTTTAGAAAATGGTACAATTTAATTAAATATACTCTCTTCACATATTTTGACTATCGACTGGCTAGGCGTTTGACCACATCTCAGCTGATATTACCACGCCTAGCTTGGAATACGTATCTACCTATCAAGCGCGGGTGCTGGAAAACACTGTCAGGCGTTTGGTGATTCTTTTGACAATTTACTGTCAGGCGTTTGGTAATTCTTTTTGACAGTTTATCAATGAGAATTACTTTCCTAGTGTTCGTTTACGTTCAAAAACCGTTAAAAACGTCACTTTTGATCAGAATCGTTCGAATGTGTGACATATGAACGTACACAAACGATTTTGTCATTTTTGCCTCCGATTCCAAAACGAACGCGAGGTCTATCGTTTGCTTTTCACATTTTTTATTCAAACTATAGGTTCTTTTGTTTATTACAGTATCCTAAATAGGCTTGTGTTTATACTAAAATTATGTACAACCCGGTCACAATATCTGTGCACCTCGCTGGAATGCGTATTAGCCTTATACTTAATACGCATTCCAGCGTGCTTTCCAGCGTGCTGTATTGGGGAAGCGGGAGAGGCTCCCGCTTCCCCTGTCACCTCTCCGCGCTCTCCCCGGTGCGACAGTGCGACTATAATATAAGGCTATACGCATTCCAGCGAGGTGCACAGATATTGTGACCGGGTTATACACATTTTAATTTCCTCGCTGTACGAGTATGTGTAGGTATTTTATGTTTCATGTATGTATGTGTAAGTATATAAAAAAATCGAATTAAGGCAAATAGGTATAAAATATAAAGCATTTAATTTAGGATTGTTAATTTTAAAATAAACATTAATGACTGTTTCCAATGTTTTTATTTAAATATTAAACTTAAGTTCTGTTCCAACATATTTTTTGACAAGAAAATTCTAGTAGATACCTAGTCACATTTTAAGGACGGTATTTGAAACGTCCATTTTTTTATCACGATTTCAGAAAAATAAAATTAGTTCACAACAATGACCAAGAGTCAGCCTTTTTGGTCACCTTTCCATGTATAATAATAGGTCGGGTAAAAAGTTCCTTCGCATTTTTTGAGAAAATTCAAAACATTTTTAATATTGTTTATTTATATTTAACTAAAGTATGTAGGTACCATTTTGTTTGATAACTTTTTGCCATCTTGTAGGTAGGGAAATGATCCCATTGCTATAGAAATTTTGGGACTTCTGATCAAAATACCTCGACAAGTGGTTTTAGCAGTCCTCTCGTGATGTTAACCTGACACTGCCTAAAGAATTCTGAAGAGACCGAAACAGGTGGAAATCTGAAGGTGCAAGGTCAGGACTATACGGCGGATGCATTAACACCTCCCAGCTAAACTCTCTTAATTTTTGCTGAGTGGCTAAAAATGTGTGAGGTCTAGCGTTATCATGATGAAAATCCACACCCCCTTCTGTTGATTAATTACGGCCGGTTTCTCTCAACTTCTTGCTTTAATCTCATCAGTTGTTCGCAGTAGAGTTCAGAATCGATGGTCCTGCCTGGTGGTAACAGCTCATAATGAATAATGCCCTTCCAATCCCACCACACACACAGCATCACTTTGTTGCGAGTTAACCCGGGTTTCACCACAGTCTGTGAAGCCTGACCGGCCTTTGACCACGACCTTTTTCGCACGTTCTTGTCGTACGTGATCCACTTTTCATCACCAGTTATCAGGTTCTTCAAAAATGGTTCGGTTTCATTACTTCGTAATAAAGAATCACAAATGAGTACACGGTTCATTAGGTTTCTTTCAGTGGGCTGAAGTGGGCTCGTGAGGTACCCAAATATCGATCTTTTTTGTGTACCCAGTTTTGTTCAAATGCGCCAAAACTGTTTTGTGGTCAATTCCCAGTTCTTCAGCTACGTCGTAACTATTGATATGCCGATCTTGCTCCACTTTTTCAAAAAAGGCATTCATTTTATCCGTAATAGGGCGACCAGAGCGACGTGCATATTTGACAACAAAATTTCCGGATTGAAAACGCTTTAACCAAATTTGTGCTACTCTCACAGACACTGCACTAGGTCCATAAACATCGCAATTTTTTTTCGCGGCTTGCGTTGCATTTTTACCATTTTTGTAGTAAAATTTTAAAATGTATCGAATTTCTTCATTAGATTCACTCATCTTGACAGTACGAAAAACAAATGAAAATCACACATTTTCCTAATTTGAATTTGGAATTATGTTCTTTAAAATTTAAACTTTCAATGATACCAAAACCAGCCCGATACAAATAGTATAGCCAAAGATATTTTATTACAAGTTCATACATACTATAATGCGAAAAGACTTTTTACCCGACTTAATCTAATACGAGTATATAAAATTCTCGTGTCACAGTTTTCGTTGCCATACTCCTCCGAAACGGCTTGACCGATTTTGATGAAATTTTTTGTGCTTATCCGGTATCTATGAGAATCGGCCAAAATCTATTTTTCATCCTACTAAATGTTAGGGGTAGTACACCCCTAAATTTTTTATTTTATTTTTTAGACAAAAATTTTATTTTTTTATTTTTTATAATGTGGCATTAAAAAATACATACAACCCTAAATTTTCACCCTTCTATCACCAACCCCTATTAATTTATATGGCAAAACAACGTTTGCCGGGTCAGCTAGTATAATATAATTATATAATAATAATAACTTATTTGCATCAGGCAACTAGGCCCATATTAACAAATACCTTATAGACTATAACATACCTCTATATGTTGGATATACATAAAATTTTACAAAATTTAAATAACTAAAAAAAATTATAAAAGAAGGTAAGGTATATTATAACTAGTAAACATCTCAAATTAAAAGAAAATTAATAGTAAATGTAAAAGTAATAGTATGACGTATATACAGGGTTATTCATAAAGGGTATGCTAAGCCGAAACCAGAAATCCCTGTATAGGTTTAATGTAAATAATAAACATCTCAAAGTAAAAGAAAATTAATAGTAAATGTAATAGTACCTAGTATGACTTATATACCTAGGTATGACGATGACGAAAGTTGACGTCAATTAATTAGATCACAATATGTGACTGGTAGGTACATGAAAGTGGCGGGGCCTCTGAAAAATTTGTGGTCAGCTGCTGACTACGTAATAAAAAAAATCCCAGGGGAAATATGATAGGTTCTTATTGCACATTTACTAGAGAAAATTGCAACACAGATCGGGCCAACCCCGTCGTTCCCAGCCCAGTGGTTAAAGCCTCGGGTATTAGAGGTCGGGGATGGAGGGGGGGGGGGGGGGGGAGGGAACCATAGGCGGTGGTGATGATCATGAGACGCATTGCTTTTGTTTAAATCACAATGATGGGCGTTTGCCGTTTGACCACCATCTTGCCTGTTGGAAAGTAATGATGCGGTCTACGATAGAAGTCGCCGATTCACTCTCGATTTGAAGACAGCCATACTTTTTATAGAAGTCGGGGATCGGAGGGGGGGGGGGGGGGGCTCGGGGACCATAGGCGGTGGTGATGATCAAGAGACGCATTGCTTTTATTTAAATCACAATGATGGGCGTTTGACTACCATCTTGCCGGTTTGAAGGAAATGATACGGTCTACGATGGAGCTCGCCTGGAAGACGCCGATTCACTATCGACTTGAAGACAGCCATGCCTGGGTTCCGTACTCAAAGCGTAAAACGGGACCCTATTACAAAGACTCCGCTGTCTGTCACTAGGCTGATGAACTTCTCATGGTCTCATGGAACTTCGATAGTTAGACAGTTGAAATTTTCCCAGATGATGTTTCTGTTGCCGCTACATCAAATACTAAAAAACAGAATCATCATAGACCTACCCTTATCCCACCTACGTAGGGTCGGTTCAGTATACGAGGGGTGAATGATAAAACCCGATAACTTCATAAAAGTGAGTCGCGAGATATTCCGTGTTAAAGTTTCTTGCCAACAAAAAAATGATTTCCTTTTAAAAACTATGTGCAAATTCTTAACTACTTATGAAGATTATGATCACAGGAAATCATTTTTTTGTTGGCAAGAAACTAACATGGAATATCTCGCGACTCACTTTTATGAAGTTATCGGGTTTTATCACTCACCCCTCGATATACACTTAAGAAACAGAATAAAATAAATATTTAAGGGGGCTCTAATACAACAAAAGTGATTTTTTTGCCCTTAGCGCGAGTCCGACTCGCACTTGGCCGGTTTTATGTTACTCACAAATAAAATCAAAATCTTATTCAAGTCACATTAGGAAAACAACATAAAAATAGGTGACAGCCACATTTTATATCAACTTCTGACCACGACCGCAAGAATAGTAAATATTCTTTGTTAATCTTGTAGGATCAAAGAATTTACTGTTATTTTATGGGTCGAAAATCTAGGAGCATTGTCAATAAATGTAAAGCTATTTACTCACGATTTGTATCTATAGGTATACTATTTATGTTATATACCTACTTAGACTAATATTATGAAGAGGTACATAAAGATTGAAAAAAAAATCTTCTACACTCTCCTTGAATGCGATAGGCTATATTAATTTATAGCCCCAAACCTGCCAAGAGTTGAGCAACACCGAGTAAGTTTCGAGCTTGACTTCGAGGTAGTTAAAAAAATTAAAGCTACTTACTTACTCACGGTTCGCGCCAGCTTCCTTCCGTGCACGCAGGTTACGCTTGCATATACCTAACATGTACTTCCATTAGTGTGCCAAAGTAGATATAGATAGATAGATAAAAACTCCTTATAGTTCACACAAGAAGTTACAAACAAAAAGATTACCTATAACACTTAAAACTAGTGCGACAATAGGCTATTTGACACTATTAAAAATATGCTACGAAATGTGGTCATCCTATTAGGTAATAACATAAAAAAACATATTTATCTCTGTTTTATCTAAAAATATTTATAGATTTGTCAAAATAAACAAAATAAATTCAAATTATTTTTTAAAATTCTTCAGCCACAAGAACGCTCTGTGATTGGCTACGCCTCGCGTGACGTCACACGCAAGTAAACATTGTTTAATGCACACTTTGGTACAAGTTTGACGTTTGTCAAAGAAAAAAGTTTGCTTACTTGCCTGTGACGTCACGCAAATCACATGTCGTCCGCCATTACCGAAACAGCGTTTTTAGCGCGAATATTGTAATTTAAATTTTAACACAGTATTTTACGAAAAATACTGCAAATTTCGCAGAAATATACATGTGGTGTATTAATCATATGCCAACGAATAATTTAAAACAGTTTTTCAAAATCAGTCAAATAGCCTATTGGCGCGCACTACGTAACATTGTTTTTTAACCCTTCAGAACGGTCGCGTAAAGAGATTTTCTTACGCATTTTTTAAAACGCTTTTTTTTTTATTTAGAAAATAAGTTAAAAATGGTCACTCGGTGGTTACATAACGTTTTGCTAGGGGAGGGAGGGGAGTATAGAAAAACGTTACGGTGCGTTACATGGGGAGTCAAAAATCTCCAAAAATTGCGTTACGTAATACTTGAACGCTCTCCCCTATCTGATAAGTGACTAGGTGTACGTAATCGATCATCGACGTTTAGCAACGAACGACACTTTTCTTCTTCTTCGGACCGCAAGTGGCATTAACATCAAAGCGCTACCGCAGATACGATGACATATGAAGTAGTGTTGTTCCTGGTTCTAAAAGATATAAAAATGTCAATTCACTATTTTTTTAAGTAAGGCCCTCTGATATAAGGCTCCACTCCGCCTTTACTGAGTCTCGTGTCCATACCAACTGAAACTGATCCGAACATCTTCACAACAATAGATCCTTAACTTCCTACTAATATTATAGACGCGAAAGTTTGTAAGAATGCTTGTTGCACTTTCACGCAAAAACGGCTGGAATTTGGAATGAAGGCTGTTCATAGTCTGGATTAACACATAGACATAGGCTAGGTACTTTTTATCCCAGAAAACACGGGTGAAATCGCGGGAGGCAGCTAGTACCAACTGAAACTGATCCGAACATCTGCACAACAATAGGTACTTAACTTATACAATATACCTACTTGTGAATCATAAATTAAAGTGAATCATCAACTCTCAGAAGCGAGACAACAACGACCTCCCGAACTCGATACAATGATTGTTGTTTAAACGACCTAGGATTGATATAAACGTGATAATTTCAAATCAACACATTTTAGGAGAGGAGCTGTTGCGTGGTTTTATTAATTACTAAGTCTACTTTTATTTAAAAAAAAAATTACAAGTGTGGCTCGTGATACGTTTATACAGGGCTATGAGGAAATGGTATGCTATGCCGAAAAGGGCTGGTGGCGCTCATCATTATGAACAACTGTGACTATGGGACCAACCCGGAAATCGCGAAAAAAAACTGCTGTTCCATAAAAAAATATCAATGAATCTCGACAAAATGAATGGAACAGCTGATTGTTTTTCTTGATTTCCGGGTTGGTCCCATAATAAAAAGTTGTTCATAATGATGAGTACCTACTATCAGCCTCTTTCCTTATAACCCTGTAGAAAGGTTCTACCAGTAGCTTGGTAATTGATTTAAAAAAATAGGTATAATGTTTTTATGGTGCTTTCAAAAAATTTGACACCTCATTCAATATGAGCAAATCTAACATAATAACTTTAAAATTAGGTAAGAATATGAGCAAATCTAACATAATAACTTTAAAATTAGGTAAGTTTTTCATTTCTACACTCTTTAGTTTAAATAAAATTTGAAAATGCCCAGTTTGGACTCGATTTTTTAAACCTTGAAACTCTGTCATTAATTTAACTGTACATTTTTAATAGCTAAAATACTTACCCATCATTATGACCATTTTCCAGATGCCTGTAAGTAGTGGCTACTTAATAGTTTTGATTTTCATATCACTTCGATCCGAGAAGTAAACGTCTATTACGATTGTCTCTCGAACTATACATATAAGTATCCAACTAAGTACAAGAAGAGGTATTTAAGTTATTTATATTTCGTGTTTTAAATGAGTAGGCTTTTATGCAAACATCCTTTTAACAAATCTGGGTAAATAAATTATGTTCTGTGTAATTTTGTTAAGTAGTGTCATTTTGGCGAATTCTAAATTTGCCACATTACGTTTTTATGTTTGTTTGTTTACGCGATGCGAATAAAAATTAAGGGAATATTTCTTAGACTCTGGCAAACATGTGGGTGGCTGGTGTCGATTTGTAAGATCATTGTGCTAAACTAAATTTGATGGGTATAAAAATTGTTAACATCACTTTCTTTGTCTTTTTTCTTATTATCCCTTAAGTTCATCAATGTATTAACCCAATATGATTTTCTTTTAATTCAAGGGATTAGAGTAACAAGGGAGTCCATATATAGTAAAAAAAACTATAAGGCATAAGAACCAGTTTTTTGATTTATTTTGTTTTTTTTTTACCTACCAGCCTTTCATAAATAAAACCTTTTTTATTTTGACTTCTCACATCTATTGCATATAACTAGCATTAAATACTTCAATTCGTTGAAGCAATTAAAATTTTAGTACGACGTTTTAATAACATTTTAGTGGCTACATTTTAGATGCATAAAAGCGCGCGACCAAAAGACGGCGCTTAGTAAACCAAAGCGGTTGGTTGTCAACGCACGTACTGCCGCGTTTCGTTCCCGTGTAAAATCAGTTCGATCTCCTTTCCGGCGTTGAACAAAAAAAGTTAAATGTCTAAATAAAAAGTATAATACCCGCGTTTTAAAAAAAGGTTAACCTTTGAGGTTTTGCTGTGATGTGAAAAGTTTTGTTATAAAAAAGTTAGAAAAGTGAAAGTGTGCGATTTTTGCGAAGCGATTGGTGAATTTGTTGATAAAAATTACCTTGTTGGTAAACTTGTTTATAATGTGATTATAACAAGAAAGCATTTAAAGTTGGAGTGGAACTTTCCTAACAACGACGCCCAGGGTGAAAGGTAATTTTTTATTTTAATATTCATGTACTAATTGTGTTTTGATTAATAAATAGCGGAATTGGTTAATATTTTTTCTTGTTATAAGTGTCTCTTGATAAAGATCACCGGATGTGGGTGATTTTAACTTTAATGAGAGCTGACTCAATTTTTGATAAGTAATTCATATACAAATTTTAGTTCAGGGTTCCTCCTGTGACATGAAAAAACCATAACAAGAATATGTAAAAAGGTTAAAAATAACAAACTCCATATTAATTACCATCATAATATATTTAAAAATATTTGTCGAATGAAGTTTATTAGGTATAAAATAATTTATGCAGAAACATTATGTGTTATTTACTAAGTATGTATTTCAAAGTAGAAAAGCATCTGGCTTATCGCTAATATAAATTTTTTCCATGCCCTTTTCGGCAAATTAATGAAATATTAATACTTTATTTATACTACCTGGTTCAGTTGAGGCATCTAATATTATTATGTCAAGGACATAAGATTGGTTATAATACAGAACATAATTATTCATGCCATTCAAACAAACTAAAATTAATCACAGTACCTATTCAAAGCCACTACATAAGTGGTCTCACACTTGCAATATCGCTATTTTACTATGGAACCTAACGAAGTTTTCACACATTTTGTTATAATTAACACGAAGATACTCACGTAAAAAATAAGTGGTTTCCTGACACGAATTAAATCACCATTTTTTAAATTAAAATTGTATAAAACTGTACTCTGATGGATAATTTATGTTATTATTATGCTAGCTTAGCCCGGCTTCACCTGCTGTCTTATAAGTAGACAAGCACCCTTCATTTTCTCGGCATAAAAAGTATATGAAGCCTATGTGTTAGTCCAGGGTATTAGCTGCACCTGTGGTCCAAATTTATGGCAATCCGTTTTTGCGTGTTGAGAATCAAACATCAAATCACCTAAACACATCGTTGCTTACCATCAAGCGAGTCGGTGATCAAACGCGGACTACTTCGCGTTAAAAAAAAATAAATACAACATTTTAAACTTATTTGTAAATCATAAATAGTAGGATTAGCAACGTAATATATACATTTTCTACAGAACCATTGTAACCGAACGACAATTCATTCTTTAACGTCATAAACTTTTTATTACTTGTTTACAAGTTTTGTCATTCAAGAAACGGTCTTATTCCGTTGTATTAAATTCCAGAAGATACCAAAAAAAACCTGGTTTTGCACCTGGCTCGACCTTTTTTGAATTCTATAGAAGAACAAACAAAACAAGTTTCTCGTTGAATGCTCAGCATTTTATTTTTAGAATAATATGCATACCACAGCAAGAGTATGATATCGTAATATCTTAAATAGTTTGTTTAACTTTTTAATCACACTAATCAAACTGTCACACTTCACACTATAATAATAAATGTCAAAGTTAGTGAGTGTGTATGATTGTTAGTTCTTCACGCTGAAACATTTGGATGGCATTTGATATGAAGATAGCATAAAAATATCCTGAAAGACAGACTACTAACTACCACTTATCTCGAAACGTGAAGGGCTTCTTTGGATAGCGGATGAGTCAGCAGAATTCAGCTAGTTTTGGTTTTGACGTGGTTGGATTAAAAGCTACGTGCAGTGTCACAAATCACAATTTTGTCGAGAGTTATTGACATTTTGTGACCCCATCTGTGGCTCTCGTATCGGTTTGTATAGCCACAAGCGCAGATGTAACCACCCGGACGCTACAGCATAATCAATCATCTCTTATTGATGAAGCATGGTCTATAATGATGATTGACATTTTTATATTTAACAACTGATTTTATTTTTGCGATTTGCGACAGCTGTTTTCTTTATTCAGTAAAAGAAACAGCAGTGCCATAGTAAAATGTCCATGACTCTCGACAAATATGTGGAACAGCCCTTTTTTTCGTGATTCTATAGTTTAAGTTGTTCATAATAATAAGTACTATGAGCCTTTCTCGACTCAGCAAACCTCTGTAATTATAACCACGTATTAGTTAAATTTGAACAGCTCCACTGCTCTCTTCTCCGCTCCATTGGACATGCAGCCATAAGCCTTAAAAACTGAACTTAACTTTAAAGTTCACGTGACGTAAACACGAGTGCATTAACAATTACAAGATCATATCATAGTCTGCGCA
Organism: Alcis repandata; assembly: GCA_949125135.1. Taxonomy (NCBI): domain Eukaryota; kingdom Metazoa; phylum Arthropoda; class Insecta; order Lepidoptera; family Geometridae; genus Alcis; species Alcis repandata. The sequence continues at coordinate 3,633,338 of OX421243.1, forward strand.
AGTGAGGCTTATTGTAAACTGGATCAATTAACGGCTGAGACCATACAGTCGTAGACATAAGATATTTGGAAGGGTTTCTTCCCACGGCGTTACTTTTTCTATTGGGGGACCATGTTTTTATTAATGAATGCACAAAAGAAATAAGAGTGTAAACTGAAATAAAATAACAAAAACAGAGAAAGAATATAACAACAGAAAACAGTAATGGGTTGATTACACGTAACGAGTTTTTTTTTTTTTTTTTTTTTTTTTTTATGTAATTGAGTGACGAGACGAGCAAATCGCTCGCCTGATGTTAAACGTCACGTTTGCCCATAACAGGTCTGCGTCACCCAGAATTTTGAACTCGCAGAATTCAAAATCCTGCGCGGCACAGCACTGCGCTCGTCACCCTGAGATATAAGTTGTTTCATCTCCCAATTGCCCTGTAATAACAACACAGCAACACAGCAACACAGCAAGACAGTAAATAGGCATACTTGGCCGAGCAATCAAATCATCATCGTGTTAGTGACTGTCTCGCCTGGTCAAAATGTTTATACAATCCGAGTACTAATAGTCCGACCGAGGGCACTGTCTCACCACTGCACTCGCTACGTGTGTTCAACCCATAAGGGACTATGTACCTATTCATAAACCGATTAGGGGACGGAGTCGTACCACATCTTCTTATTATTATTCGGTATGAGGCGATAGGTCCCGCACTGGCGTCCCGCAAGGGGTGCATTGTCCGTTTCCCCTTGCTAGCGATCACCCGAGCCAACCCTGCTACTTAAAATAACGGAGCGAAGCTCTGGGCCGCTGACACAACTGCTCTAGTAACAAAAATGGTGTGATAGATGATGACAAAAAAATTACTGAAAAATTATTCAAAAAATATTAAATTACATTAGTATATGTTAGCCTAGCTGACCCGGTAAACGTTGTTTTGCCAAAAAATAAAAATGATTTCTAGTGACTATTAAAAAATAGGGGTTGGTGATAGAAGGGTGAAAATTTAGGGTTGTATGTATTTTTTAATGCCACATGCAACAATATAAGAAATAAAAATTTTGTCCAAAAAATAAAAATAAATGTTTGGGGTGGACAACCCTAATCACTTAGGGGTATGAAAAATAGATGTTGGCCGATTCTCAGACCTACTCAATATGCTCGCAAAATTTCATGACAATCGGTCAAGCCGTTTCGGAGGAGTACGGAAACGAACATTGTGACACGAGAATTTTATAAATTAGATGTTATTATTATACAAAACAAATTGTAAATACCAAGAATTCCTGATTATACCCGACGCGATTAGAAGGCGGAAATACACTAGAAATACATTTGAAATAGGCTTGCGTTTGACCGCCATCTCGCCTGATGGTAAGCAACGATGCGATCTACGATGGAGCACGCGCGCCTAGAAGAAACCGATTCACTCGCGACTTGAACTTGACTTGACCACTTCTGTCTCCGACCGTCCTGAAATCAGCCGACCGGTGGATACCAGCACTGATCGATTTCAATAGCCACTGGCCGGCTATTTTCTATTGCAACCGGAGATCAATTTACACTGATCAGATATAGAGGTATAGACAGGTCGTCATGTTCAAGGCCAGTGTTGTTATGTATGAGCTTTATACTGGGAGTTATAGCTTTACTGACACTGATGATCGGTTTGCTAATGATTTGAAGCGAGAAAAAGTATATTTATTGCTAGTGCATAGTGTATACATAGTGCATAGTGCATAGCGTCATCCAGCGAATTCATCGGTCATTTTTTGTGCTAGTGACACAATCACATAAACTGTTTGTGTATTAAATGTTTGGTGTTATTCGTTGGGAACCAACCCGGAAAATTAAATGTTTAACCAAATAAAACAAGAACATTATTTTTACAAAACAAAAAACAAAAACCGACTTCAAAAGACCGACTATTGAGTTATTCATCTATTTGTCGCGCATAAAAAAATCGCATATAAAAACATAAATAATTTTAATCTGTTTTTCTGAGATAGGTACCCTTAAAATTATGTTACTAGCTGACTCGACAGACGTTGTCCTGTCAAAAGCCATTGCGTCAATTCTATGTCAAATGTCAAAAGTTACATTAAAAAAGTTTACATTGTCCAAAGCGCTAAAGTTAAATTATGGTTTAAGTATTTTTAAATTTTCTAATTTTTCATGTTTTTTTACTATAAATTGAGGTGTGAGCTATCCTATCTCCTAAGTTAGATCGAACTGCACCCGGTGTGCAAATTTGATTGAAATCGGTTAAGTAGTTTAGGAGTCTATAGCGGACAAACAACGTGACACGTAATTTATATATATTAAGATAAAAACAAGCGATAAAATACGATTGCCTTGACCACTTTGGCTATTAAAATAGAACAACGAATGTATGAGGATAAAACTTTAATTTTAAACTGACCACAAAAAGGAAGAAGGAAGATTGTAATCCCCGTCATATCTTTAGGTAGCCATATTATATGAGTCATACACAAACAGGGCTATGAGGAAAGGATATGCGAAGCCGAACGGGAGTCATAGTAGATTGTAAACAACTTTTACTATGGGACCAACTCTGAATTCGCGAAACAAAACAGCTGTTCCATGCATTTTATAGATCATTGACATTTTTCTATGGAACAGCCGATTTTGATTTCTCTATATCAAGATGCCATGGTAAAAATTGTTCATAATGACAAGTACCTAGCTATTACTTATCGCCATAGCATACCCTTTCCTTTTAACCCTGTATAGCGTATACCTACCACAAAGAATACGAATTCATCAAACAAGTATGTAACTGACCTTTATTTTTCCGCAGACACCATCAAGGATCGAGAACATGCGTCACTGAGACACTCGATTGACCGGAAGTGCCTCCCGCAGTATGATATTACTTCCGACGCGATGGCTCGCTCGGATTCAAGATGGCGGCATCGCCAACCAATTTTTTATGGCTTTAATGGGTAAGTTATTGTATATGACTTAATAGATAGGTAATAGATAAGTCTCTTTGATAAATTCCACAACTTAGTCCGTTCTGCATTACTCTATCGCAAGTGAGAAAAGAAACTAATAACCTATTGGCCGCCACGGCATAAATACATCACCGCATCCTGTAGGTACCTTTTTTTTTTCTTTTTTTTGTTTACCCAGTGGAAATCCTTTATGGATACCACGCCCGCCCCGGGGGAGGCAGGGTGGTTATGTGGGAGTCTCCGCCCTGCGGCGGCATACCCACTAAAACCACTGGGGTGTTCGGCATCCGCCTGAGATGGGGCAAGGTGGGGTCGCGTTAGCAATCGCCACCTCGCCCCGGCGATGGGCCCGATTAGGGCCCCCCGCGTATATGGAGGGGTGACCCTGTTCCCCAGGATCACCCCCCAGACAGTCAGTGTGGGGTCGTGCAGGCCGGGAGAGTCCCTCGACTCTCCCGGCAACCCCACTGCAGAGGAGCGAGGATACGGGCGAACCGCCTCCTCGCTCCCTCGTCTGCGCCGGAGCGGGTCAGATCGGGCGTCGTCCTCTCTGACCCGCTCCGCGGCCTCCTTCTGCGTCATCACCTCTTCGCAGAAGGAGACCCCGGCCTGCCACGATCTCTCGCCGCCGAGCACGGCTTTCACCACGCTCGGCAACGAGAGATCCCGGCCTATGTAGGCCGAAAGCGTATGCCGCTGGTTGGCCCCATGCGGCACACGCTTCCAGCGTCCACCCTCCTCCTTTCCTTGCACTCCCGACCGCAACCCATATGCGGCGAGGAGCACAAGGAAAACCCCCCTGGTGGCGTGATGGCTTGGACGGTGGCAGCAATGCCACCGTCCAAGCCATCACGCTGTGCCCTCTGCTAGTCAGAGGGACACGCGGACGGGCCCACCGTGTCGGGTTATTTGCCAGCGTGCGGTAATACTGCATAAAAGCTGCAGTATTACCGCACGCTGTTGCCCAGGGTGCACCACGAACCCGACCCGAGGTTACCCGAGGTTACCGACCCGAGGTTACCCGACCTAGCACCCCATCCTGTAGGTACCTACGCCAGGGCATAAGATTAAAAAGAAAATGACAAAAAAAATAAATACTCGCGCAAGGCTCGTAACTCTCGTTGGCGCATATCGAGTTATTAGAAGATGTTGGCGTTCAAAACTCGCGCATGCCAGTGCGTTTCCACAGAACGCATGATGTTTATAAATACCGCCGGCTCTAACCTATACATACTTCATATCAGCATTACAGATCTTTTTTTTTTTAATGTGATTAAGTGACGAAACGAGCAAATCGCTCGCCTGATGTCAATGATAACTTATTTTACCTCGATTACTCAAGTTCTTGCTGCAATAATTAGTTGAAATTGATACAGTTTTTTCTGTCTAATAAAAGTGGTTTTCTAATTAAAAGCCGTCGCGATTCAATTCAGGCTTGTGCTAAGATCATACTCATATATTATCATCATCATAAGGTCATAGATCTTCATTGGTAGGTACTGTTTCATTGTACTTAGTGCTTAGAATTCAGATAAATGTAAATGTATATTAACATAACAGAGATGGGGAAGTCGAGCAATACCTCGTACTATTATCTATTCTAAAACAATAATTCTAGTATAAAGATTATTAAATCGTATTGAAGTTTCAAGCTGCAATAAAAGTCTATCGTTACTATATCCGGTTCAAAGACAATGGGCTCGGAAACAGTTCTACAATGAAGTTTGACGTAGACATAACCCTATCGAATAATACGCGGTAACCTGGTAACGTACTTAGTTATCATTAGTCATTACATCATCCCACAGCGCCATAACTACACATTGGTATATGCATATTCAACCAGCCCGCCTAAAATTAATAACTTATCGGACTTTATGTTCTAGTACAATAGGCCCAAGTTTGAAGGCATTTTAAGACAGATCTAAACTAACTAAAAATATATCTGTCTTTATCATTGCAAGCCATTAGACAAGGATGCCAATCGTTTTAGAAAATTTAGATCTGTCTTAAAAAGCCTTCAAACTTGGGCCTATTAATTGCTTAAAATTATTAATTTAAAAAGTTAAACTTTAGAAACTGAATCTATATATTGTTTCTATCTATTATCTATCTTTATATAGTGACAAAATATTATGCGAGTCGCATTTGATTTTTCAAACTAGATGCAAAATATTTGTCAACTTCAATTTCTTATCTGAATTTTATTAAATTGTTATGATAGGATGAGTTTAGTAGTAGTCCCTATCAATTAGGTTGATGGTAGGTTTTTTAGATGGAATAATTAGGACTGCAGGAATATAATATTTGACCGAGCAAAGAAAATATTTCAGTCGTGAGGAACAAATTGACGCTTATACCTATTTAAACTGTATAAAAATCAAGAATTATGAATATCAATTTCACTACCTACGTCTTTAATTATGTTTGTCATTCAACCCCCCATTAATCCCTTTGATTAAGAGGATAAAAATAGTTGAAAATATTAATATGAAAATCTTGATTTGAACATAATTATATGAATTTGTAAAAAAATGTGGTTTATTGAATGCATTTTGTTTGACGATTACTTGTACACGGTTAATTCCTTCTTCTTGAATGAAATTATGCAGGCTAGTTTTTAATTCCAAAACAGTTTCAATAGTTTTTTTTTTCAATTTTTCAATAGTTTCAATAGTTAGGTTCGAAGTCGAGGAGTTCTGAAATTAAAAATCGTAAGATCTCAGTTTACCACAAGCTACCAGTATTTAGATAGCGTACTCTAGCTTGCCTAACCTACCCACTACCTGTACTATTATGTATTCTGTGCCAATACTACCCATGTCCTTTACACTTTTCTCTTTGAATGTACTTTATGAGATGCACTCTCACAAGACCTAAAACAAGTTTCTGCCACACACGCAGAAAGGGTGACCAGGAGTCTGTCTCAAGAATAATTTATTGAATGTTGCCAATTCTTATTTTGTCTGAAAAAAAACTTCTGGTTCCAGACCCTATAATAGATTCTAAACTCAGAAATAATTTATCGTTACAAACAAACAAACAATATCTCAGCCTAAACGTAGAAGACAAAGGCCTGAACTACTGACAGAAAACGCATACCCGCAAACGCAAAAACGCAAACCGCTGGTCGTAGCTATAAGATTGTAATGAAAAGATGCAAAGCCGAAAATACTCATTATTATGAACAACTTTTACTACGAGACCAACCCTGAAATCGAAGAAAAAAATCTGCTGTTTGAGACAGATTGTCGAGTATTATTAACATTTTTGTATGGAACAGCTAATCTTCTTTCGCGATTTCAGGGTTGGTCATTGTAAAAGCTGTACCTTATAGCCCTGTAGAATACCTCCTATTATTTTTTCTATTAGAAGCCGCGAAAAGAAACTAGTAACTTTATTAATATACCTACAAGAAACATTTTAGCGTGGAAACAAACGTGGTTTTCATACATTTTTGTTATAATTAAAATATAACAAAAATACATATTAAACAAATACATGTTAATACATGTTAATTATTTTTGTTATTATTTGTTTTTTAACTAGTCGTAGTAGACGACTTAATTTTTACGTGAGTATTCCCCTGTTTAATTATAACAAAAACATTTTGGCGCTTAATATTAAATTCAGTTCTCCTTTTTTACAAACGATGGGAGCCCTAAGAACGCAAGTTATACCTAAGTTTAGCGATGACAGTCACTAAGGTGACCAGAGTTCATGCAGGTATGTTTGTTTGCAACAGAGGTATGTATGTACCAAGGTGTTATAGAAAGGTGTAGTAATATTGAAAGGTGGGCCTGTGAATGTGTGTGAGTTCTTTACATTTTGAATCATAAACCTCTATACCAAAATATCAAAATCGAAATTGAAACTTTTATTCCTACAAAGATCTTTTTTTCTCAGCCATTGTATCCCAGTGCCAAAGTCCTCCCCAAACTCCCTCTACGTATTCCTATTCTCCGCCAAGGTAGGCCAATCGCCAAAACTTCATTATTCTTAATTTTTGGCAACCCTTGACACTTAATAGCCTTAATAGTGGTAGATCGCTTGCTAATAATTAAGCTTTTAGAGTTGAACCTTAATAAGGTTTACAAAACCATCAACCATACAAATAAACCATAACTTCTGATAACTTTTATTCTAAAATACTGACGTTAACCTTACCTTTCTGGGTAAATTCTAAATCATTTTTTTTTTTTGTTTTTTTTTTCCTTTTGTTTGTAATTTATGGTGTGAACAATAAAGAGTTTATCTATCTATCTATCTATCTATCAGTCTCAGCATGCACTGTTTAAGTATTTTCACACATTTCTGTTCCACCTTGTTCCTTGTACCTACTATATGTTATGCAGTAGGTTTGTAATTTTCAATTCGGGTTGCAGAGTTCGTGGAAGAAAGGTTACGCGATGCAGCCTTCATATTTATTATTAACTTTCCAAAAAGATTGAGAGTTTCCAGTCATACTCATAAGGTACCTAAACCTATAGCCAAACCGTTTATCCTAGTCCTCGCCTCGGCTAGTAAAATTTTCAAAATTAGGGCTTATTAAATTTTATTCACACTACTTATTTAAAAAAAATAAATTCATTCACTATTTTTTTTAAATTTTGATTTGATGTTAAAAAACCAATAAATTAGTCCACGCTGATTGAAGACACATTTTGTTTTTTTTTTACTATAGGCTTATCATTGTTTGATTTTGCCTCTTCTTGGATATTAAGTTCGTCGCATGGAATCAGCATTTTTCATCTTTCTCTTCTACTTTGCTGCCTTTGACAACTGCATTTCGGCTACACCTTTCTCAAAGTCTTGAATTCCTTAACAATCTTCTCTGGCCACTTTCTAACTTTATTTTTTCTATGCTTTATTATTTTCATGAGCACTTCTCATTTGAACTTGACAACAATGTTGCTTTTGTTAATATTGTTGACGTTCAGTGCCACTACGATTTTCATGAGGTCTTCTCGGATGCCGCCTACATTTTTACGGTTGACGGTTTAGAAACACTGAACTTGCCATGCGAGTCGTCGGCACTGGAATAAGATTTACGTGAACTCTCCGGGCGAGTCGGTGGCACCGAACGTGCTACTCGAACACGGGTAAAGGCTCGAGCACACCGCACCGCAACGCATAACAAAAATCCTCCAGCATCACTTTCGTACATTTTATATGAACTATCGCACACTACAGGCGGGCCGCAGCGCAAGAATTTGTATTGAAATTCCGCTGCGGTGCGGTGCGGCCCGCCTTAATGTGTGCCTTAAGACGACAATGTCATCGATGTCCTTCGATATAATAAACTACAATTGGTTATCTAACGTTATTGTTCCTGTTGTTGTTGCGATCAATTGACCAAGTATCTTTAATTTTTATGTAAGAAGTTTATACCGTTACCGAGTGAATTGCACCTGTAGGCTTAGCATAAATTCTGGCGTAAAATACGCAGCGAGTGTTCGACAGAAAAATGTGTGAATACAGGGTTATACAGAAAGGGTATGCTAAGCCGAAAAGTGCTCGGTACTCATCATAATGAACAGTTTTACTATGGGACCAACTCGGGAGTTCGTGAAAAAAAATCAGCTGCTCCATACATTTTGTTGAGTGTCATTGACATTTTTCTATGGAACAGCTGATTTTTTTTCGAAAATTCCGGTTGTTCATAATTATGAGAACTAAGTATTAGCTGTTTCCTTCTTAGCATGCCTTTTCCTTAATAACCCTGTCTATACACAGATTTTCAGACAGACAAATCAAAAAGTGCTGATAGAAAAATCAAATGACTAAAGCGCTAGTGCTTACCTCTTCCAGAGAGTTAGTGTTGCTATTGAACGAGGTAACGTCGCCAGCCTACACTGAGAAAAATGGCCATCAAAATTCCGATGAATTCACCTAAAGTACGGAGCATAGTACTAACTGATATCACCAAAAAATACGGTGATTAGCATCAACCATCATAATATATGATTGTCACCCTAAAAACTGGTGCTAGTACTAGTTTTTACGATGACAACCATATTTCATAATAGTAATCTGTTGTCACCGTAAAAACTGGTGCTAATCATCGTACTTTTTGGTGATATCAGTATGAACCGTACTTTAGGTGAATTCATCGGAATTTTGATGAATTGTGTGAAGTTAATTCATCATTCTTTTAGCGGAATTTAGATGGACATTTTTCTCAGTGTAGCGGGTACTTTACCCGCGGATATTGACTTGAGTTGTTTTTTAACCGACTTCAGAAAGGGAGGAGGTTATCAATCCGACTGTGTGTTTTTTTTTATGTTTGTTACCTCATAACTTTTGACTGGGTGAATCGATTTTGATGATTCTTTTTTTATTAGAAAGCTGACGCTTCCCATTTGGTCTTCAATTCAGTCCAGTCCAGTCCATTCAATTTAGTCCAGTTCTGATAATGGTATCCATGAGAAAACCATATAAGTCTTAAATTAGCATCAGGTACGTGCGCGACAAATAGATGAATAACTCAATAGTCGGTCTCTTGAAAACGGTTTTTTTTTTTTTTTTGTAAAAATAATTATTATCCGTTAGGTATATTCCAATATACCTAACTCATGTTTGGGTTATATTGTTTAATCTTAAAGTTAAATAATATTTTTATAGGTATGTAAGATAAAATAATACTGAGAACACATATTCGTAGACAAAATGGTGACCAAAAATACACTCGAGTGCCCAAAAATAACAAGAACAGATAAGTACTATAAATAGATTGACCTGACTCTCAAGATTATCATCCTCTCAGGACTTACAAGAAAGATAAAAACGCTCCAAAATTGTACTGACTTTTTATCAAAAGCTATGTCGCAATTGACCTTCTAATCTGGTTTGAACTAGATACAGGGATGCCTGCGAGTTATCATACACTTACGTTACACTTTACACTTGAATGATTTTCCTTCCTTAAGCGTGTGCTGTGACGCAGGTCCACGCAGCGCAGCGCAGAGCAGATTATGTAATGTAATGCATGAACGTACTGAGAGCTGCGTACTGCGGTGTAGGGCTGTAGGCACGTGCGGGGCGGACATGTGTTTGTCCTGCTCTGCGCGCTATGTCTGTCTCGCCTGCTCTGTGCTGCAAAATCTGTTCAGCGCTGCGTCACCTGCCATCTCAGGATTTGTCTAGGCTTAAGGTTTTCACAAACTTTGTATTTATTTATGGCCATTGTCACTTAGATTAAAAAGAAGAAAGAAAGAAGAAGAAAAAGAAGAAAGAAGCGTCGTGGTGGTTAAGAAGAAGAAAAAGAAGAAAGAAGCGTCGTGGTGGTTTTTCTTTTGCGGAATAGAAGAAAAGAAGAGAACAAAAGAAGATAACATTACCTATATTATTAAAAATAAAATGAATAAAAAAAATAATTTATTTCATACAAAGTTTACTTATGTCATTTTACTTAAATGGCTATATATAAAAACATCTAAAATAAAGAGTACCTGTTACATAACTAGGCTTAATGCCTGTTTTCAGCGTACAGTAAATGTAAAACAAGCTCTTATTGCATTGTCACGAGATACGGGGTTTTTCCATGATACAGACTCCAAAATATTGTCAAATGCCAACCCTACCTCCGCAACATGCTCTCTAAATCTGTGCATACGAGTAGAAATAGATCTTGTTTCTTCCGTTTAGTGACATTGGCTGTTATTACAATGATTAAGTACGTTGATTATAATAAACTACTTATGCTTGCGGATATGGGGCTGGATTTAATATAACCTTGTAACATGGAAAGCGCGAGATAAAAAGAAAACAAAGTAAATGACAAAGTTTGTGTGTTGGATGGTTGAATGGTTAAATGGTTGAATGGTTGAATGACTGGATGGTTGGATGGTGGGGTGGTTGGATCGTTGGATGGTTGGAAGGTTGGATGGTTGTATGTTTGGGTGTTTCAGTGTTTGGATGTTGATTACGCAAAAACGGCTAGACGGATATTAATGAAAGGTACAGTAATAGCTTAGACTCTAGATTTACATTTAGCTTACTTTTGTCCCGAAAACTTAACGGTTCCTGTAGGATAACGGGTGAAACCGTAGGAGGCTGCTAGTATACTATATAGTTTAGCTAGTAATACTATGTAGTAACTAGGCTAGTAACATATACGGGCTGACTGGTTAGACACTTGACATATTCTAGGTTATCATAGTACTCATTATTAAGAACAACTTTTACTATGGGACCAACCCGAAATTCGCGAAAAAAAATCAGCTGTTCCATAGAAAAATGTCAATGACACTTGACAAAATGTATGGAACAGCTGATTTTTTTTTCGCGAATTCCGGGTTGGTCCCATAGTAAAAGTGGCTCATAATGATGAGTACTATAATAACCTAGGATATGTCAAGTGTCTAACCAGTCAGCCCGTATAAGTACTAGTAATACTATACTAGCCTAGTATAGTACTAGTTTATAATGCAAATGTACTGTGTTAATTCAAGATTATTATTTATTACAGCAGCTGTTGACAGCTTTTCCTCATTACATTAATAGAATTATTTTTTAACATTCTTTCCTTATATTACAGCCAATTCTGCAGACTAGTAACTGATCTAAATTGACTTATAGTGTTGATATCCTTGTCTAATAAACCGCAATGACAAAGACAGGTACATTTTCAGTAAGTTTTTATCTGTTAGCTAGAGCCTGCAGAATTGAAACAATACAGGGTTATTCATAAAGGGTATGCTAAGCCGAAAAGGGCTCACAGTACCTACTCATCATTATAAACAACTTTTACTAAGCATGGGACAGAATTCGCGAAAAAAATCAGCTGTTCCATACATTTTGTCGAGTGTCATTGACATTTTTCTATGGAACAGCTGATAATTTTTTTTTGGTGAATTTCGGGTTGGTCCCATTGTTAAAGTTGTTCATAATGATGAGTACTATGAGCCTTTTTCGGCTTAGCGTTGTTAGGATTAAAACAATATATCGAGAGCGGTCGATTCAGTGCCGCGCGACCGCTTGAAAGTTAACTAAACTGTTGCTCGTAGCGTAGCTCTACTATACATACTTACATAGGTGGTCGTAACTGGTCACTGATGTTTCAGCAACAGACGACACGGTCACGACCAGGACTGTCACAAACAGGGCTTTAGCTTGTTCAGTGGCAGATCCAGGATTTTGGTTTGGGTAAAATAAGAACAATGGTTGGGATTACAGGCAGCAGTGGCGTAGCTAGGTAACCAAGGGCCCTGGGGCAAGTCAAAAAATGGGGCCCCACTGCTATCTAAACTGGTTAGGTTTTATCAAGTAAAAATATTAAATATAAAAATGCTAAGCTACTTTATCATCAGCTCTTTTACGTGCACTGCAGGGGCAGGTAATAAAAATATTAAACAGTAAAAACATAAATTACAATTAATACTTGGTGTAGGCATTGGGGCAATAAAACGAAATAGAAAAGATTCAAGGGTTTATTTATATAAAGGTCGGACCTACCAACTGACTAAATAACAATAATTATATTTACAATCTTTTCCTAGCTTTAGTTTTCGCAAAAGTATCAATGACTTCGGTTAAATCCAGGCTTGATGCGGTTTTGTTTTCAATTGCTATTAGCGATAAATGTCGGAGTCGAGTTTGGCCCATACTATTTCTTAAATAATTTTTTATTATTTTTAGTTTGCTAAATGACCTTTCAGCTGCTGCAGAAGTGACAGGAATTGTAAAGAATAATAAGATTGCTGTAAATACTTCCGTTAGGTCGCATTCTAGCACTCCATATTTGCTCATTATTTCCTTACATAATTGGCGAACAGTCCATGCTTGAGTTACTTGAGGTAAAACTAGGTGGTAAATATTAATAAATTGAAGTGAAAAGCTAGGGCCTATTATATCTGAATATTTTCTTTGGAATTCGTCACACTTTTGTAATAAAGTTGCTTCATCAACATGTAATAAAAATGTTGGTGTTAGAAAATCGAATATTTGACAGACTGCACTCATACCAGTAAAACGTGCATTTAATTGAGCTATTAATGTGTCTAGTACATTATTGAAAATCTCAATTTTAAATATTTCTTCTCTGTTTGGAAATCGGTGATCAGCAGCTAATTCATCAAAATGTTTTTTAACTTTTCTTTGCCTTTTTTCTTGAAAATGGGTATCTATACCATATTTTCTTGCAGTTTCACTGGCTTTGCACTTGAATAATTCGAAATCATTTCTATGGAGAATGGGCACTTTTGTATGGGCGCCGTCCCCGTGTTGTATCAAGTCGTGACGTATGTCATTTGAAAGATTATAATGTTAGCTTTATTTAATTGTATGACTCAACCTTGAATGACGTGCAGGGAAAAAGATATGATCGTTTTTAGATTTCAAAAAAAGTGCTGATTTTTTGCTTTCTAAAGCTATTATAAGGAATTTTATTAACATGTATGTCAAAAATTACCTTTAGTATTAAATACAGGGTTATTCATAAAGGGTATGCTAAGCTGAAAATGGCTCATAGTACACATCATTATGAACAACTTTTAATATGTGACCATCCCTAAATTCGGGAGAAAAAAATCAGCTGTTCTATACATTTTGTTGAGTGTCATTGACATTTTTCTATGGAACAGCTGATTTTTTTTTCGCGAATTTCGGGATGGTAACATAGTAAAAGTTGTTCATAATGATAAGTACTATGAGCCCTTTTCGACTTAGCATACCCTTTATAAATAACCCTGTATAGCTTACGAAACATATTAATTAGTTCAATTAACCTAGTAAAAACATACTGTGGTGGTGAATAAAGAATGTATCTGCCCATCTAAAGGAAGTTACTTCGAGAACTACCCCTATCTATCCTAGATCTAGAGATCTAGAAGTCATTTTGGCAATGGTTTCTTAAGAAACAAAGAGTATTGAGAGTGCTGTCTGATAAAAGGCATTTTATGTCATGGCATAACGGTGTGCAATACTATCGATAAAATCGGCAGTATCGATTATTATTTGAAGTTCTAGAAAATAATTAGCATATCCTATTGAGAATTGAACCTCTTGAGAAGGTTAGTCTTGCTGAGTTTTTGCAATCGGTATAGTATAATATACACGTTTGAAAGTAGTGTTACTGATAGATAGTCTATTATGTATAGGTTTTTTTTAGACTTGGGAAAACCTTAAGAAAATAACCGGCTGCGTTGGGGAGCTACCGGGTCAAGGGGGTTTTTGCGGGGTTATACCTACTAAAACTACCTCTGTTACTATCCTCTGCTGATGGTGATATGAGTGCTTCCTCATGTTTTTCGATAGTCTCTCAGATGTGAGTGGTAAGATCACTAGTAGACCAATTTCAGCAGAATCCGTACTGCCACTCACTTACGAGGTCATTAGCTTTTCGGTACGCCAGGAGCTTGTTCCATAGTCTTGCAGAGTATGAATATGATCGGGATAGGTCTGAAGTCAGATTCAGCACGACTACCCTTCTCAATAAGATCTCTTCATTATTTTCTAGAACATCAATAATGTCGAAACAGCTGATTTTATCGATAGTATCTCACACCGTTAGCAGTATTGTGACAGTTATGTGTATTGTGATATTATAAGTTATCTTGTCTCGGATTAAAGATTCATGGCTGGCTCTGCAAAGAAGGCCTTATTGACCCACTACTTTCAAGGTCAAAAGCATTTAAAAAGTAAAAATCTCTACATTTAGTCTATGATTGCTTTCTGCTCTATGCCTTTACTATTATCTGTGACCATTATTTAAAGTTTATCTCGCTCGCTTTTATACAGGGTTATTCATAAAGGGTATGCTAAGCCGAAAAGAGCACATAGTACTCATCATTATGAACAACTTTTACTATGGGACCAACCAGAAATTCGCGAACAAAAAAATATGCTGTTCCATACATTTTGAGCGTCATTGACATTTTTCTATGGAACAGCTGATTTTTTTTCGCGAATTTCGGGTTGGTCTCATAGTAAAAGTTGTTCATAATAATGAGTACTGTGTGCTCTTTTCGGCTTAGCTTACCCTTTATGAATAACCCTATATAGTCTCGGTAAAGGGAGAGATAATTCAAAAAACAAACTAGTTTTGACAAAAGGTTCGGGCTTTTAACCCTTCGACAAGACAACTTATAATCTTAATCAGACTTCACTTACAGGTAAGTTCGCTTAATTTTTCAAATATTGATAATATTAATAAATTGATATTATATTATGGCATTATTCAGACAAAAACTGTCGATAATCAGCAAGGTAAGGGTTTTGGCATGTGCCAGTATAAAATTAAAATGATAAACTCTATTTAAACGTTTATAAATAAACTAATATTATCTCATTGTTATACGAGGGTGATAAAATAGTCACAGAAAATGCATACACGATAATAAAATTCGTTAAAATAAGTTTATAAAACAAAAAAAAACAGCACTTTTTGGAATCTAAAAACCGTCATATCTTTTTCCCTGCACGTCACTCAGGGTTGGTGTCATATAATTAAATAAATCTATTGTTATGGTCTTTCGATTGACATATGTCATGACTTGATACAGCACCGGGGACGAAGTGCCCATCATCCTTTGTAACTTTGCTTTGGTATCTGCTAAAGCTTTACTTGCCTCGCCCAAATTGATGTCGCATTTTTGTAAAGTTTTGGATGCATAATTGATGTCATTCAATACACTGTGCATGAATTCGCAAAGCAACACGAACTCGAAATTTAGCATTTTTGTTTTAATACTCTGCTTCACTACGCTCATCTTTATTAGGACTTTTTAGAACTATTTCTGATAATGCTTTGATAATATCAAAAAAACGAAGTTTTATTGCAGATATCGTATTGACCCTACTGGACCATCTAGTCGGATTTAGTTTTTTTAGAGTGGTGTCCGATTCGCCAGTGAATTTTGACAGTAGATCCCAGCGTTTGATGCTGTTTCCGAAAAAGTTATACAAATGTTGCAACGTTGCGAAAAATATCTGTATTTCCACACAACTGCTAACGGCATCATTTATCACCAAATTTAAATTATGAGTGGCACAATGTACGTACTCCGCGTTAGGCTGGATATCCTTAATATGTTTTTGTACACCATTATATACACCACTCATCACACTGGCTCCATCATAACCTTGTCCCACACATTTTTTTACATCAATATTTTTGTCGATAAATAATGTAGTCACTTGGTTGACTAAATCTGCTGCGCCATGTTTGATGGCTGTATAAAAGCCTAGAAACACTTCTTTTACTTCTATATCAATTGGCTGTCCATTTTCCGATCTGGTTATTAATGCATACCTCACAACAATGCTTAGCTGATCTACCTTCGATATGTCCTGTGTCGTATCCATTATGATGGCGAAAAACGGTGACGCCCTAATTTGTTCTAGTAGACGGGTTTCGAGTTTGGTCCCCAAGCTCTCAATCATTTCATTCTGAATTGTTGCACTCAGATATCTTGTAGATCCTAAAAACGTAAAAAAAACATAATTTCAAAAAAGTCCTGATATGAAACAGTTAATAATTATAAACAAAATAAAATGATAAAAAACTTAGAAATAATAATTATTACCTTTGGGCATATCCAAAACTTGCCGCAAAACGTGATCATATCGGGCAACAAGTTCTACAAAGGACAGAAAATTTCCATGGTATCCTTCCTGACTTAAGTCTTCTCGATGTCCTCTCAAAGCCAAAGAACTCGTTGCTAGGGTAAGTATGATATCGAATAACCTTTGAAGAACCATTTTCCAAAATGATGCTTCTTTGCGAATTTCATTTTCAAGTTCCTTGTCGATAGTATTAGTTTTATTTTTTTTCCAAAATTCATACACAGCACATGCTTCCGTATGGCCACTCGAACAACTGTGTTGTTTAATTCTTTCTGATAAATGCTTCCAATCCCGAATACCCGTACACCAAACATTATTCCTTTGTGAAGCAAATAACCAGCAGGGTTGACAATAGGCAGCGTCTAGTATTTTGGAATAACATAACCAAAAACGATTAACTGGTCCATATTTAGAACTTGAAACGTAGTATGATTTTGAAAAACACCTATTGAACTGGTTGATGTCTGTTGGAAAAGGTCCTGAAGGCTGTAAAGGCCCCATATCAAGAATTTGACGTTTTTCGTTATCACTTAATATTTTGTTCGTGAAGTTTCCCAAGTCATAAGAAGATTTATCGTACACATTTTCGAAAAATGTAGAGGTCTGTGGTTCCTCCAAATCCTCCGCTCTTATATGTGCCATGCAAACATCATCCACGTTCACATGATCGGCGGAGGAGGTATCTCCGTCTGCAATAATTGTCGAATCTTCTTCAGTAGGCTTCTCAACCAACACTTCAGTTACCACATTATTTGAGTCACTATCAATAGAAATATTTTGTCCAGAAGTACTTGCAGAAGGCTGACTAAAAAACTTGTCAATTTTGGGCAATTTTTGTTTACTATCTTCTCTTTCTTGGCGTTGTTTGCGTTTAAATGCACCAGTGGGTTTCTTCTTTCTGTCCATAATTTTAGTTGTCTAATTTATTTATACAATAATTATTTATATAAGATTGTCCTCGAGTAGGTACTCACTGTTCACTGACGACGTTAAAAGTAAAAGGAAGTAGAAACGTAATGTCCAATGATACGCTACAAGACGTCGTTGGGGAATCCCCGGCAAACATTTTATCGCCGCTAGTGTTACCACATTTAACGGTGGAGACGAAGAACGATCTCGCGCGCGGGCCTGAATTAATGCACCTATAGTCGTCACAAAATAAGAAGCCCGTTTGGACACTTGAGAAAGACAGTAGAATGTAACTTGGAACGCTTTTCGCGCATACTTTATGGTAGCATGTAATGTCAAATTATAACGAAACTCTCAAAAACAGTTACGTTCTCAGTCTTCTTTTTTCAAATATTAGTGTTGTAACTTGTAACCAATTAATTATTGAATTGACGATAGCTCAACTGACGATTTTGGCTCATCATCCGAAGAAAATTATTGAATGAAGATTCAATCACTTTCGTTTTTTCTTGTTTTTTTTTTTGTGATTGAATGAATGTTATTGTAACTAAAAATATTAAATTAGAGACAAATTGACCTCTCGCACCATTTCGTATCATTTCAATATATCTACCTATAATATTCAAGTTTAAGTTAAATTTTCGAATCGTAACCTTTATCCAATGTACTTTACAATACAAAATCAAATCGATCAAATACTCATACAAACTTGAATTGATTTATCGTGAGTATCGAATACCGAGTCGTATGGTGACATCACTAGTTACGTCGCAATGACAAACGTCCAAACGGGCTTCTTATTTTGTGACGACTATAATGCAGGTGACCTGCATTTTTTTCACGATAATTCGGCGCGTTCTGCAATGAGTAGCCGAAATCTATAGATTTGACATGATTTATTGACGTAACGGATGAGTGGTAGGTACTAAAATCAAATAAAATTGAACCACTATATTGATCAGTACTAAAAAGTTTATGACATTAGCTTACATACTCCTGATACAGCATTTATTTTTGAACCGTTCTCCAAAAAAAATCTTGACTCGAATTAACAATAAAACGCACATCGATGAATAATAAAACGCACATATCGCTTTACGTCCAATTGACATCACTGCTAACCCACAGAAAGAATTTTGGGGAATTCCCTAGGTATAACTTTCGAATTTCTCTCAACTGAGTTGCCATGATTAAAATCGGGTTGCAACCTGTCATATTTATTTTGAAAATGGGAGAAATTTTCAAAAGTTCAGTTCAATCGAGATTTTCTGGTAAGGATTCGAGGGCCCCCTGAGCTTGAGGGCCCCGGGGCACTGCCCCGCCTAGCCCCTAGGTAGCTACGCCACTGACAGGCAGGCTGGTTTTTAGTGCTGGGAGGGGGGGGGGGGACGTGAGCCTTCCAAGTCCTCCAACCCCCCTTGGATTCGCTCTGCGCTAGTTTATACCTCTATTATCAGTAGTAGAGTAAAATATGTTAATAGGATAATTATGACATATCACAATTAAATTAATTCAAAGTCAATTATATTTTAATTAAACATAATGGCAGTGCTAAAGCAAGTATATATTTATCTACATATTGATTAATTATCTGCTAAAAGGGCAGAGTGTACATTTCAGCCCTGTAAACAACTTAAGCAGTGCTTCAGGTTAAAGGCCAGAACACATTGGAAAATGTATTGCTTCAGATTAAAGGCCAGAACACATCGGAAAATGTATTGCTTGAGATTAAAGGCCAGAGCACATTGGATTAGTATTTTACGACCATGTATTATTTAGTGCGTCGAATTACATGCTGGTACTTAATACGAGTACTTTAACTGCTGCTAATAAGCAATAATCAAATGCGTTGTGTTTTACGCGCCTGGTGTGTGTAGCCGCATTCGTGTTGCACAAAGGAAAAACAAGATATCTGTTTTCAGCAGTTAAAGTGTTAACGTTAATTTAACCACGGCATGCGGTCACATCAAAGTGAAATCACCAACAACCGAGACAATTACGTGACTAGGTATTTTGGGCCGTTCGAGACTATCTCGGTCACTCTTACTCTCATGGCATTTCTAATGAGAGCGACAGTGACCGAGATAATGTCTCACTCGTCAGAATTGGACCTGAAATGTTAGATAATCTATACGTTATTCAATGGCTGTTACATCCATCTTTGACATTTCAAAGTCTACTTACTACGCACTGAGAAATTGTATTTTAAAGGGCCTTTAACACTTGGGCTGCGGCTAGTAATCACATGCGCTAGCCCCAGGCGCGGCTAATAGTCAAACGCGTTGAATTTTACGCGCCTCGCGTGTGCAGCCGCACCCGCGTCGCGCAAAGGAAAGCATGTGTTTCCCGCAGCCAAAGTGTTAAAGCCTGCTCAAAAGTCTCAAAAGTTAGTCGCTGCTTAAAATGCTGACAACTTTGCGCTGACGTAAAATATCACGTGCGAAAACAAGACAGAGACAGACAGACAGATTCAGATATGTATTAGGCAGACTTGAAGCAGGCTTTCCTTTCATGTTTTAAAGTAGTCGAAGCCGACCAACTAGAGAATTTACAATTCAGTGGTAGTTTCCCATTGCTTTCCACCGTCAGAACTTTTAGAGGGCAAGGAGTACCACGGCATCCGATTGGACGCCGCCGCTATTATGCAGCGCGTGCGGGTGAGGTTCACAATTGGGTCGAATAAGTTGTTGTGTCCGTTCACCTCTTACACCCCTGTTATTACTGTTCAGACTCGCGCTGGACAAAGATAATTTCAAGAAGCTGACGTAGTAGAAGAAGCTGGCTTTATAAAGCCCGTCACACACGTAGCTATAATATATATTAATATAAATATAGCGAGGCATATTACGATATATTTTCAATACAAATATTGAAGTGACCGCACACGGAGCTATAATATATATTTCTATGACGTCACCAAAATACACCGTAATTTATATTATCGCATATTAATATATATTACTGTATATTATGGTATAGCAAGACATATTACGACATATTTGGAATGTACAGCATGTTCCAACGTGTTCGAGGGTTCGAGCGTTTTTTAAAGTTTTTAAAATGTTTTCTTTACCTTAGCATACTACCAGAGAGTCTTGCAAATTGCAGCGTAAGGCTACAAGCGAAGTGTTCGAGTGTTCAGAGCTTACGAAGATCGTGTCGATCGCGTCTCCTACATAGTTTTCACAAGTTGACCAACTTAGCATATGTTTGATGCAATTAATACAAACTCACAGGAAGAGCAATCGCCTGAGCTACCTGCCAGGGTCTTAATATCCATTGAAAAATCATACAAAAAAAAAGAAAAGAGAATCTGGAGGAAAAGAGTGAAAATAAGCAGAGATTACCTATCATTGATCCATTTATTGATCTTTAAAACCCACAGTAGTGGGCGAGTATGCTAATATGTTAGACGCAGCTAACAATATCATAAGGCACAATGAGACTTTGATAAACCATAAGATAAAATTAGAGAAAATACTGAGAATTATCCACTTGTGGATTGGGGTGGTGGAAGAAGTGCAACACTCATTTTTTGAACGCTCTTGCGGCTGTGGCCGCGACGGCAGCCGCGGCAGATACCAGCGCCGCTTTTCGAGCCAGGTCTGTTTCTAGGTTTGTTATTCCAGGTCTGTATATAGCACAATTTAATAATACCAATACCTAGATGTATTGATATGAAAGGTTAAGAACTTATCGCTTGAACGCTACTCAGAAAACCCACTCATTACGTTATCAACGCTCTGGAACACTAAAATTTGACCATTTTAGTTTACTTTGATAACGTTTTCCTGTACGTACTTATTTACCTAGAACAATGAAAAAGAGATCCTACTTGTAATTACCATAGAAATGTTTCACAAAAAATTTCAACACGCAAATACCCCACACCTGTACTCAGAAGACATCTGTCTCCCTGATTCTAAAAAGTTGTGTATGATTTAGTTGTTTTACTTCTTGTACCAGAATTATGACAAAGGAAACCGTCTGCTGTGCATTGCATTCGTGGAGCCCAAGATCTTTATGATAAACTAACTTACCACATATTACTTACATGAAATAGATACAAACCAACGGAACTGCGTTTGGCAAAGCTGTATGCCTATTTAAAATCCATATGCTGTTCATCAACGACAATAACCGCAAAACAATAACAATCGACATGACCAAGCAAAATAGTTGTTTAATGTTGTGACACTTTCAGAACAACAGGATACTGAGCATTTCATTGTTTTCCGGGTACTTTTGTAACGCTTTTCTCAGCTAAATACCCATCACGAAGAATGCCACCATCACTTGCACATAAGTGGCCTGCATCACTTGTCACAGAGACCCTTGCAACGTTTTGTAATGTGGTATATGTCCTACCAGATTACGGAATCTAATAGATTACAGACATTACGGTGTGTGCATAAAAAATCTAACGGTCAGCATCCATCAGTAGAACAGAACCAGAAGAAGCCAAAAGAACAGAACCAAAAGAAGCATCGAAGTACACATTGGAAGACTCAAGCCGAACAGGTAGTTATACCCCACCCCCTTCCTCTCCTTAGTAGAAAAGAGTGAAAGAGATAAGGCTCTTTGTTCACTTTAGCAAGTCTACTCTGCCTTAAGTCTAGCCTGTAGCAACCAGACCCTGTGTTAGCGCTAAATGGCTGCCGTGCAGTATCTCATATGCCAGTATCTTTAGCATGCGCATGGTCTTGCGAATTACAGCTCATGGTAGCAAGTGAAGTGTCAGAGTGTTCAGAGCCTACGAAGATCGTGTCGATCGCGTCTCCTACGTACTTTTCATAAGTTGACCAAGTTACCGTATGTTATATGCAATTGATACAAACCCACAGGAACTGCGATCGCTGGAGCTGCCTGCCAGGGTTTCAATACCTATATTGAAAAATCATACACTATCAGGAGGAAAAAAGTGAAAAAAGCTAAGATTATCATTTATCCATTTATTGATCTTCAAAACCCACAGTAGTGGGCGAGTATGCTAATATGTTAGACGCAGCTAACAAACCCTGACGCTATCCTATCATGAGGCACAATGAAACTTTTATAAACCACGAAATAAAATTTGAGAGACCACTGAAAATAAATCAACTGTGGATTGGGATGGTGGAAGAAGTCCAACACTCTTTATCTGAAGAACGTTCTCGCGGCTGCAGCCAGGACAGCTACCAGCGCCGCTCCTTGAGCCCACTCTGCTCCTCTTCGAGCTTCAGCGGCATGTTGCTTGGCTGCCTCGAGTTGTTCCTGAGCTCTATCTCCCCACATGCGAGATCCGGCCGCATATTCCTGCGCTCTTTCTTCTAGTCGGCGAAGCTCATCTCGCCGACGTAGCTCAGCTTGCCGATACTGCTCCTGAGCTTGCCAATGCTGTCGGTCTTGTTCCTCCTCCTCTCCCGAACGACGAACGTCTGGTGAATCAGCCATGAACAATGTGGTTGAGGAAAATAGCAACGGGTACGTTGTGACTGTGCGAGTGTTTATTACAAACTAAACCATTCGACTCGCTGCCGTAGCATGTGGTTGTGTAAAGCCCGTCACACGTAGCTATAATATATATTAATTTAAATATAGCGAGGCATATTACGATATATTTTCAATACAAATATTGAAGTGACCGCACATGGAGCTATAATATATATTTCTATGACGTCACCAAAATATACCGTAATTTATATTATCGCATATTAATATATATTACTGTATATTATGGTATAGCAAGACATATTACGACATATTTGGAATGTACAGCATGTTCCAACGTGTTCGAGGATTCGAGTATTTAAGTAGTAACCAAGTATTTAAATGCAAAGTATTTCTTAACTTTATAGAAAATAAAAGATTGATTTAAAAGTTTTTAAAATGTTTTCCTTGAACTAAGTTTATAAATGCAAAGTATTTCTTAACTGTATAGAAAATAAAAGATTTATTTAATTTTTTTTTAAATGTTTTCCTTACCTTAAACACACAGCAAGTCGTTCTTCAGAACTAATACTCTTGCGCATGATTGTGTCTTTTCTGCTTATATAATTTTTTATTAATTCATGAAGATCTACAAATGACGATTTTGAACTCCTAAAATATTGAGCGAATTTTGTTGAGGATAGTTCACGATACAAATTAAATTCGCCACGAGTTTTTTTATTCTTTATGTGCGATTCAATCTATTTAGTTCTAGTTTTTAAGCCTGATAGGGGGCAACTGACATATCAAAAGCGGCATCAGAATCGTCCTCTGAAGAACTGTCAATTAAATCCAATAACCATGTACCTACTTCTTGAATTCATAATTATCTAATTAGTAATCAAAACACACTGTATTATAAAACGCGTGCAAACGCTTGGCCGACCATCAATGAAATGAAGGCAAAATATATATTATAGCATCGTCTCCGTGTGTGGTAGCTTGCTATACTATATATTAAAGCAAGGCATATTTATATTATAGCTACGTGTGTGACGGGCTTAAATGTCTTTATGATATACTAGCTGCGCCCCGCGGCTTCACCCGCGTTTTCCGGGATAAAAATTTAATTAGCCTATGTGTTAATCCAGACCATGAACAACCTTCATTCCAAATTTCATGTAAATCCGTTCAGCCGTTTTTGCGTGAAAGAGTAACAAACATCCATACATACATACAAACTTTCGCCTTTATAATAGTATAGTAGGATTTATGTCTTTATTTTACCTATAGATTAAGGATGGTTCGAACCGGTGCAAAACCAATTCGATATGTTTGTTAAAAAAAATTTAAGCGAAAACTTGAAATTATTTACGTTTTATCTACGAATTGAGTTTTCAATATCATTAGTCTAGTATTTTAATCTTAAATCTATGCATAATTATTGATTACCTCATTCTCTAGAAAAACGTTTCAAAAGTTAACCAGCGTAGTGAAGCGTTTCATTCAAAATGGCGTCGCTAAATGTATTATTGTATGTAATTTCAATAAACATACTTACCATACCGTAGCCGTGTCCAGGTAAGTTAATTAAAACTCTTTCAAGCAAAGATTACTGTAACATTTGGAATAAAAATATGGGAAAAATACCGAGGAAGCGTAGGGTCGGAAGACGTAAGATGTCGTGGCTCCGTAACACCAGGGAGAGGAGATAGTAGAACAACTTTACTGTTGCGCTGGACGAAAACAACTTCAAGAAGCTGGCTGCCGACTTTCATTAGTGGAGAGGCACTTAAAGAAGAAGAAGAAAGCCACTAAACACATAAAAAAAATAAAAGAGAAGAAAGAATATGCTCTACCAAAAAGGGCCCAAAGTGCTCATGATTGTGAACAATTTGTTATCTGACCAACCCTGAAATCGTAAAAAGCTGTTCCATAAATTTTGTTGAGTGTCGTTGACATTTTGTATTGAACAGCTGTTTTATTTCGCGATGTCAGGGTTGTTTCCATAATAAAAGTTGTCCTTAATGATGAGTAGTATGAGCTTCTTTCGGTTCACTATACCCTTTTAATAACGCTAATGAAATAAACAGTTTGAAGCAAAAGTCCCCAACTGTACCAAACCAGACTACGTTAATACATATTCATAAATGACAAAGTTTTTCCGATAAAACATAAACAAACCAAATACAATGGCGTAGAATAAATTTCAATAATTACGGTAGGAAACAAGGTATCCTTATGATTATGAGAGCTGTTCGTACATAGAGCAACGCAGGTTGACTCAATCGAGTCACGTGGAGTGCGTCACAGTACTAAGTGATCAGTTGTGTGAGCGATCCAGAGCCTCGCAATGGAGCTGTGGGTTGGCTCGGGTGATCGCTGGTAAGGGGGAAACGCACAAAGCACCGTTTGCGGGAGAGGCCAGTGTGGGACTTATCGTCCCCATTCCGAATAACAATAAGTAGTAATAGATGGCTTTTGTAGCAAAACGCTACAAACCCTAATAAGATATACTTTAAAACTGTGTGGGTCTTTCATTCATAAACATCACAAAATGTCTGCATCTATATATATATAAAAATGAAACCCGTTTTCCTTGGTCACGGCCTTACGCGTGAATGGCTGGACCGATTTCACTAATTCTTTTTTTGTTGTATTTGTTATTAGTAGGAGAAGGTTCTTACGGAAAAAAATATTAAGAAAATCTCTCAGAAATATTGAAAAACCCTAAAAACAGCCCTTTTATTTTTCCCATACAAACGTTTTCTAACTAAAACGAGCTTTATTGCTATTGTATAAAGTTCATATTGAATTGCAAGCACTCACTGTTGTTTAAGCAATGTAGGTATGTTCCTAACGTCCAAGAGTCAATTTGCACTTTATTACCTGTGTACAAAGTTCAAATTCAATCATATCTATCAAAACAGTGTGCGTTTTATACTGATAATTTTTACTATAAATTGACAAGTTAGCATCAACAAACTACGGTTGCTATAGTTACGCAATAGCATGAGAATAGAGGTTATAACAAAGAGTTCCTAAAATTATTCTCAACACCTTTGGTCACGCCATCACGCGTGAACGACTGGACCGATTTCAATTTACTCTACGTTTATCCCAAAGTCTACCCGTGCGAAGCCGGGACGGGCCGCTAGTATGAAATAAAATATGCCATGTGATGTGTGTCAATTAGGTAGATGTTAGTAGCACAACCATCATCATTATTCCACTGCTAAAGATAAGCTCTTTCTACGCCCACGATGATAACTCATGCGTGCTTAACACTCAATGCCGACATTTCGTCGATTTTGTTATAAAACAATATTCAATCGTACCTTTACCGGTGAGTCGTACCATTACTCCGATACTTTGATCGCCTCGTGTACGAACATCGTACTTAAAAAATATTCAAACGATTCTGTCTGTCAGTGCGTGACGTGTTTACATTGAAGATTGATTAATGGAATGGTTTGTTATTGGATGAATGAATTTTACGATTCGTTGGCTATCTCTGTAGACAAAAACGAAATAAACAAAAATAGAGGTTAAGGGTTTATCTATATCTATCTATCTAAACACCAGTAAATATCAGAAGCATATTTACTTAGGATTTCACATCAACAATTTTGTTTTATTAAACTATAGGCTTGCGTTTGACCGCCATCTCGCCTGATGGTAAGCAACGATGCGGTCTACGATGGAGAACGCTTGCCTAGAAGGAACCGATTCACTCGCGACTTGAAGACACCCAGATTATATCTATCGGGAAACACTACACAAAGCATTCCACACGCTATCAGTGCTCTAGCTCTCTTGCAATCAATAGTTTTGTAACAACTCCTTTACGACTCCTACCATATCTTTTTATGAAGAAATATTATGGAAAGAATTTTCGAAAGGTTACTTGTATGTATCATAATGTTATGGCGATTTCCACATGGAGGCTAAGTCAAGTTCGTTTCGTAAAATATAATTTTCTAATTAGATATGATAAATAAATGTTGCAACATGTGTACGTATAGCCATTCGCAAAGGGTACTTAACATCAAAGTATTGTTTTAGCTAGCAGCTTTACACAGACAGTAACCAGCAATGTTCGTGGCTACTTAAACCTTAACGACTTTTGTTTACACAATCTAGCTAAAACCACAAACGTCATATCAGAATTAGACCAGTCCGTGACCTCAAACCTCTATCATATGCCAGACGATCAGCAAACTGCGCGGATACATGATCCCAGTGAATGCCACAAGGGCAAACGTTATCTAAGATCAACCGCGTGTGCTCTAGCGGAACTCCGATCATGCCTCTCTGAGCTGATTTTACCAGCTTTATCGTAAATCTGAGAAATTAAATTAATCACCCAAACAAACAGCTCTCAGTACCGAGGCAGTAATCATAAAATAATTACTCACTGCATGATAGATAACTCTGTACAAACTCATTATAGTTGCCGGCCCATAAAAGACAGGTTTAGCTACTTTATTGGATGCTATTTGAGTCGGAGAAATGCTGCAACTAGAGTAATGTCTGTCGTAGTGTAGAGTAAACATAGATAGGACAAACCGTTGTATGTAGGATGTAGATCATATTGCCAATAATTGTGCAATATATGGTAATAAATAATGGAAAATAATACGGTTGCGGCATCGTCACGCAAGCGGCACTCGTGAAGAAGTAATTCTTAAAACTTCGTAATTGACGATTGACTTGATCTTTTTTTCCTGGAGAAATGTGCCGCACTATGATACCACACTGGCTTTTCGGTGAAGGAAACCATAGCGAGGAAACCTGCATACGTCCGGAGAAGAAATTCAATGGCGTATGTGAATCCACCAACCCGCACTTGGCGAGCGTGGTGGAATACGGCCTAATCTCCCTTCGGGGGTAGACCTGTGTATCCCAGCAGTGGGAGGATTAAAAGGTTGATGATGATACCGCACTGCCATGGGAAGACTGTGGTTATGTGGCAGTCTAACCCGCTAAAACTCCAAGAGGTCATTCCACTGCTGCTTGGTGGTGGCTGTGCTGGAACCTCCGGGAACGCAATAGCACACATGACCTAGTGCTCTCTATACTCCCAATCGTCAGTCGCGTTCTTAATATAATATCTTCACATCTTTACATGATCGTTAGAACTAAAAGCATTTAATAATAAGCATTACTTAGAATCGTAAGTCCTGGTCGCGGCACCAATGAACGCGTCCAAATATTTACCTAAATCAAACACAAAGTTTGAACTTTCAACCAACTGTTACAGTGTAGGTCCCGGTTATTTTTCCAATAAAACCTTCAAACCATTTCACGAGCCTTTAGGCGAAATAAAAACTCTAACAACAGGGCCAACTACTTGGCCCCAAACTTACCAACTAGTGGTCTACTTAATCCTAACTTACATATTAACGGAACTTCTTCTTTCCAGTTACCATCCCAGTACTGAACTTCGGCATGCTGATGGGCTGGCAGTCTCCGATGACGCCGATCCTGCAGGACCCCAACGGACCGGCCCCGGAACCAATCACCGACGAGACCATATCCTGGATGGCGTCCATCACCTTCGTCCCCCCGATATTCTGCGGGTTCCTGGTCGGTGACCTAGCCGACCGCTGGGGAAGGAAGATCACGACGCTTCTCACTTCGCTTTGCCTCGTGGTAAGTCTGGCTTCATCATCATTATCATCGTCAGCCTGTATCGGCCCACTGTTGGATATAGGCCTCCCTTGTGCCACTCTTCCCTATCTTCGTCTAATCTCATCAAGTCTGGCTTACTCTATACAATTAGCCATGTCAGAGGTCTTCAGGCGGCTAATACCTTGAAGTGTGATCCAGACAGAAGTTTGAACTAATTGCATAGAAAAGGAAGTGAGTAAGCTGTCGAGCTGTAAGGTCGAATAGCTAGCCCTGGTGTTTAGTTATGTATTAGTGCTTTTCCGAGATTCGTCAGACTGTCGTCAACAACCTTGTCTCTACGTGAGCTTATCTCCTGTAATCTGTATCCAAATTGACCCAGACGTCTCGACGCTTCTCGAAAAACGATAATACCTATATAATATAAACAATACTTATATACAGGGTTATTCATAAAGGGTATGCTAAGCCGAAAGAACTCGTAGTACTCATCATTATGAACAACTTTTACTATGGGGCCAACCCGAAATTCGCGAAGAAAAAATCTGCTGTTCCATAGAAAAATGTCAGTGACACTTGACAAACAGCTGATTTTTTTTTCGTGAATTTCAAGATGGTCCCATCCCATAGTAAAAGTACTATGAGTACTATGAGCTCTTTTCGGCTTAGCATACCCTTTATGAATAACCCTGTATATATTATTACATATACATAATTATATTGGTAGTCAGGTAAAATCAAATTAAGTGGTTATTAATACTCGTAGGTATCAAGCATTTTGATCTTGATTTTACTTTTAAATACTTTAAATACTTACTTATAAACAACACTCAGATAAACTATATAAGTAATCATAGATCGTCCAAACCTTAGCTAATCTAAACTTTATTTTTGTTGCTTTTATAATCATCAAGTACCTACTTACTAAATAAATTTAATGATTATTTTAATCGAAAATTGATATTGTAAAGGATTGTCAATTTTTCTTAGAAACTTACAAAGTAAAGTTGATGAATTTCAAAGTTAATAAACTTTAACAAAGTAGCAACAAGCGAACGTAATCTTTGAAGGTTACATAAAAAGTAATAAAAACTAAAATCATACGTTATAATTCACCTTCATATTTCGTAGAAGTGAATGAATAACATATTTGCGTTTGTTTTTATACTGTCTTGTTCGATGCTGTTATTATTTGTCTGAATGGTATGAAGATGTCTCTTGAAGATTGCATGAAGATGTCTTTTTGTTCCTGCTGTGATTTTTGCATCACGTTTTTTATTCAGTATTAGGCTTGCGTTTGACCGCCATCTCGGTTGATGGTAAGCACTAAGCAACGATGCGGTCGACGAAAGAACGTGCTTAGCTAGAAAAAATCAATTCATTCGCAACGCGACTTGAAGACACCTAGATTATACAGGGATATTCATAAAGGGTGTGCTAAGCCGAAAAGGGCTCGTAGTAGTCATTGTGAACTACTTTTGATAAGGGACCAAACCGAAATTCGCAAAAAAAAAAACAGCTGTTAAATACATTTTGTCGAGTGTCATTGACATTTTTCTATGGAACAGCTGATTTTTTTTTTCGCGAATTTCGGGTTTTTCTCATAGAATAAGTTGTTCATAATGATGAGTACTATGAGCCATTTTCGGCTTGGCATACCCTTTATGAATAACCCTATATATTTATATCGTGAAACACCCACTCGGGCAAAGCGTACCACAATCTAGCGGTTCGCACAATAAAGGTGGAATCAAAGCGTTTCGTACGATTTTTTTTTACGTTTTCCTTTTTATATCGTGTTTGGTATCAGTGGTGGATCCAGATAAGGAAGAAGGGGCTAGAGGGATCAAGTCTCTCCCAAAACCACCAAAAATACCTATAAACCCTGTTATTTTCTGTTACCCTCAGCCACCTGGCTCGAACTCTCAAACCGAAATCCTGGATCCACCACTGTTTGGCATGACTTTAAAACCGACCATGATCTTGACTAATTGATAAAGAAAAACATCGAGTCGAGAAATTAGAGATTAGATCAGTTCTATTCAGTTTAAAACAAATACCCAAGACTGTGCATTCACCGTTTTTCCCGCAAGAATTCATATTCCTTGACATTAAACCACAGCTTACGTAAACGAAATTACCTACTGAAGGACAAACAGGTAACAGGCAACAGGTTTGCAAGAGG
Organism: Alcis repandata; assembly: GCA_949125135.1. Lineage (NCBI taxonomy): Eukaryota > Metazoa > Arthropoda > Insecta > Lepidoptera > Geometridae > Alcis > Alcis repandata. Next base: position 3,664,007 of record OX421243.1, read on the forward strand.
AACCTACTTTTATACCTATTTAAAGACACCACAGTTGAGGTAGCGATTGCGGAAATTCTAGGTACTTCCCGGACTTTCCATTTACATAGGTACGTCAGTGGCATTTAAAAGTTGAATCATTTGCACACAGTCATGGAAGAGTGAGGTTTGGTGAGGTTACGGGAACGTAGACCACGAATGAGAAGAAAACATAGGTTCTAGGCAAGTGTGCTCCTTCGTAGACCGCATCATTGCTTACCATCGGGCAAGATGGCGGTCAAACGCAAATCTATAGATAACTTTAAAAAAAACACGTGAAAGCGACTGAAATAATCTAATTACAATTTGAACAATATCTAATTTAATTAAATTGAATAAAATAAAGTAAGCGAGATTATAATTTGCGTATTCTAATTTGTACAACACAAGTTAACACAACACAATAATTATTTACAACACGAATACAATCAATTATTATTTTTAACAATTGGGCAAGTAAAAAGAAAAGGTTGACCATTATTAATCATAAGATTATCTTCAACTATGTCCTACTTTCTCGCCTAAAGTATTCAAGTGTAATTGAATAATTATTGATCATTTGATTACAATGATTCAATCATCAGCAAACCATTCCCGTTGTCCTATCATCACACGACCGTAATCAAGGCTAAGCAGAAGCGGTTCCAACCACCCAGCACCGCAGCGCGCGCATGTCAGCTGGACAATTAATTAGTTGTTTACGGTCTTATGAGAGTATCAACTAGTATGGTGTAGATAAAATGATTGCAATCCAAACTTTGCCAGTCATTCTACCGCCACGCAAGAATGTGTTAACATTATTATGTTTCGATTGGAAGGGCAATGTTTCCAGTGAAACAGGGCAAATATGAGATTAAACACATCGATCTAATCCGACTTCGGTGGATTAAATAAACATCTTATACGAGTATCTCAGGGTGACAAGGGCAGAACTGGGCCGCGCAGGGTCTTGAATTCTAAGAGTTCAAAATTCTGAGTGGAGCAGTCCTGTTATGAGCTAACGTGACTCTTAACATCAGGCGACCGATTTGCTCGTCTCGTCACTCAATAGCATTAAAAAAAATTGTAAACACTGATGTGGTGTAGATAGTTTGATCATAATATGTAATAACCACTGATTAAAACCTACTTGTCTTCTTCCATCAGATAAGCTGGACGATCACCATGTTCTCCCTGGCTCCGTGGGCGCTGATAACGTCGCGGGCAGTCGCTGGCCTGGCCTGCGCGGGCTGCTACGTCGTCACACCACTCTACTTAAAAGAAGTAAGTCGAAATGAATTCCTGACTGATGTGCCGACCTCTTTAAGTTTGGGTTATTGGTCATTGATCGTTTTTCAAGATACTTTTCAATAGCAACAAGTTCAGAAGAAGTCGTTGAGTAGGCGGTTTTGACCTGAAAAGTGGCACTTCCATTAGAATGCTTAGTGCTGATTTCAAATGCGTTCCGAGTATGAGAAACAAAACCTTAATGCAAATATCATCTGCAAATAAATGATCTGAATCTGAATCATAGATAGGAAACACACAGTCCCACATTTGGCATAAATAAACTGAAACCTAGTTTATTTGCGCCGAAAAACAGATAGGTAAGTAGGTACGTAAAAATAATAAACGCTTACGTACCTTCTTCAATTGAATAAATAGTATCGTTCTGAAGTCCTCCTGAACACAATTCTTGACGTTCCCTCAACGAAATCCTGAATTTGCACTTGCCTAAACCTAAGTTATTCCCCAGATAGCATCAGACAACATCCGCGGCGCGCTCGGCTCGCTCTTCATCCTAGTCCAGAACTTCGGCTACCTGATCGTCTACATCGCAGGAGACATGCTCTCCTTCGCGGCCGTCATGTGGATCTGCACGGCGGTGCCGGTGGTGCATCTCTTCGCTTTCTTAGCCATGCCAGAGACGCCGGTGTTTCTTGTCAAGCAAGGGAAAATAAAGGTTGGCCAATGTTGTATAATTATATTATATGTCGCAGCCAACTAGCTGTTCAGTTAACAGCCTAACTTTTTAACTAAACGGCGGCGCCGTTCAACTATATTCTATCCTGAGTGATGAATAAATGATTCAGTCATCTAATCAAATAGCTAAGACAAATGACTTTGGATCGACAACGATTAACTACTTGCCTAGCCCAGACAAACTTTACTTTACTTCGCTGATGTGATGTGGATCTGCACGTATGTTTTTAATAATGCTTTTTAAGTTTCCAAAATCTTAAAGCACAATATTTTTAATACATATTTCTATCTTACGTAAGCAGTCCAAGATCTTAGGGACTCTCCCTTTCCTATTACGACGTCCAAGAAAATTGTATGTGTCATTAAACGGGGGCAATGTTGAGGAAGAAAAACTTGGTCAAAATCATCTTTAAATGGCCACTAACTACCATTACTAATAATCGTCGGTAACGGATACTGTCCATTAAAATAAAATTGTCATAGTAGTATAATTAAGTAATTATATAAAATGAGCACTGAAATAGATACATTAGTAGGCATCCCTACGACACGCTTTAGTCATATTCATACGTTCACGCGGCACTGATTATGAGGTCATCAGCATTGATTAAGGCTATATTTCCACTGGAAACGGAAAAAACGACCGTTTTATAAAAAATCATAATATTTGAGTGGATTATAGGATCCTCTTGATAGTTTTCGAAGACGATCAATTCGATTGATTCGATTGATAGGGTGATTAGGCCGTATTCCACCACGCTGGCCAAGTGCAGGTTGGTGGATTCACATACGCCATTGAATTTCTTCTCCGGACATATGCAGGTTTCCTCGCGAAGTTTTCCTTCACCGAAAAGCCAGTGGTATGTAATTTCGTACATAAGTCTCAAAAAACTCATTGGTACGAGTCGGGGTTTGAACCCGCCACCTCAAGAATGCGAAGCGGCTGTTCTCCCATTGAGCTACTCGTACCACAGCTTTTTTAACAACTAGTTAATAATACTAAGAAATACTATCTTGGTTTATCTTAATCTAAAGTCTTCATTTATTCTTTACAATTTATTTGCGACCAATCGCTCGTGAAAACGCTTCCTAAAGTACATAATGAAATGTGACAATAGAAATGTGTCGCAAAGTGGTTGATTAATGATGGCTGTTAGCGGTAAGTGGTTCACATGGTCTGAGTAGGAACAATGGAGCCGCGAGTTCATGGCCTGTCGCTACCTGCCTAGTGCCTCTAAATGTAGTTTGAACAGTGGCGGATTTACACATTTGCCGCCCGTAGGCTATTCAACATTTGCCGCCCCTACCGACCTAAACAATTCGATACACTAGCCCCGTCCCCCGTCCCTGCTCACAATAATACTTTCTTCCAGAAATCATGTTCGAAATTAAAAAAAATTGCCCCAGAATTTGCCGCCCCTGAAATCTGCCGCCCTAGGCTCCAGCCTACTCAGCCTGCTGGTAAATCCACCACTGAGTTTGAAATAAACAAGATTAAAGAATAGTAGTTTATGAAACTGTCGTCGCCAATACCAGCGCTATGATCATAATTTTTTTTCTGTTATTGAGTGACGAGACGAGCAAATCGCTCGCCTGATGGCAAACGTCACGTATGCCCATAACAAGTCTGCGCCACCCAGAATTTGAATGCTTAGAATTTAAGACCCTGCGCGGCACAGCACTGCGCTCGTCACCCTGAGATATAAGACGTTTAATCTCCTATTTGCCCTGTAATTTTACCAACCGGAACATAGTAATGTTTGCACATTACTGCTTGGCGGTGGAATAACTGGCAAATGTGTGGTACTTCCCCAGGCGGGCTCTGCAAAAGAGCCCTACCTGATTTTCCTTCGTCATTCCGTAATAAGGATCCCTGAAGAGTCGCCAGACGGGTACAAATGGTTCGGAAATTTCTGTTATCATCTCCCGGCCTATTAGGTTTAAGTACAAACTTAGTTAATAGGTCCCTGGCCACTCCCTGCCTACTACTAATATTATAAAGAGGTAAACTGTGTGTGTTTGTTTGTAGAGGTACTCCGAAAGCTTCAAATTCAAATTGTTTAATTTCTGGCCGTTTCATGTTTAATTTTAATCTAGTATTTTTTTATTTTAATATGAATTCTATTTGATTTTGATTTTGTATTCGTATGTTTTAATGGGTGACGACTCGTGGTCCCACTGGGATTGTACCACTATTACTCGTGGTCCCACTATCCCTGAAATCATGGGTTCGTGGTCCCACTGCTTAGTGGGACTACAAGTCATAGTTAAAATCGTAGGTTCGTGGCCCCACTGCATCAAATTTGAAAAAGAAAGATATCTGTAGTCTCCAATTATTTTTAATGTAGAACTATATAGGGTTATTCATGAATGGTATGCTAAGCCGAAAAGGGCACATAGTACACATAGTAAAACAGCTATTCCATAGAAAAATGTCAATGTAAATGATACTCGACAAAATGTATGGAACGGCTGATTTTTTTTTCGCGAATTTCGAGTTGGTCCAAAAGTAAAAGTTGTTCATAATGATGAGTAGGTACTATGAGCCGTTTTCGGCTTAGCTTACCTTTATGAATAACCCTGTATAGGTTGTTTCGAAATAAAATATATTTGAATATGAAAAAATATTTCACCAATGTAAAACTCTTCACTGACTCGTCAAATTCCACAGGAAGCTCGAAACGCCCTCGCGTGGCTCCGCAACAAGAGTCCAGACGACAAAGACCTGGAAGACGCCATCAAGCAGCTGGAGAGAGAAGATCACGAGGCCCAAAGCATGAAAAAAGCTTCCTGGATGAGCATCAGTGAGTATTAGAAAATGGTTTATACTTTTAAATAAATACAGTGAATCCTGGACATCAAGGGACCTACAAATTTGTCTCACTTATAGAGGGATTCCACTTACCCAGTGTCTCAGATATCCAGGTATAAATAAATATTTGTCTAAGTTATAGAGGTAACTATAACGATAAAATCGAAATAACGAATCCCAGACATAGAGGTTTGCTTCGTCTCACTAACAGAGGTAATTCAGTGACAAAGTGTTGGGACCTCAGCATGATTTCCAGTTATGGAGGTTTCTCACTTATCCAGGTCCCACTTAACCAAGTTTCACTGCAAATAACGTTTCACACTCATAGCTCCCCACTAGGATACTCTGTGCCGGTGATGCCATGGAACAGACAAAGACAAGGACAACTAACACCCAGACCCAGAACAGATATTTAAATTCATCAATCAAACATCTGCTCGGCCGGGAATCGAACCCGGGACCTCTGGCTTATAAGGCGGATATTATTACCACTGAGCCAAAAAGGCCGTTTAGAATGTTAACTTTGAAATCATCTTCAGCGTTAGGCATTTTCAGAAGTTCACAGCCTCCAATTGAGCAGAACATTTACAATAAGTGGTAACACAATTATTGTAGTTTGAAGCGAATGAAACTAGATGGCGCTCTTCATGATGCTATTTATTTTTTAAGCGTTTGCCAAATCAAACATAATAATTGGCTTAGACAAACAGATGGACAGATGCACGAGTCGCGCCTAAGGGTTCTTCCCCGAAGGAGGTTCAGGACCATAATAAATGTACCTGACTGTACAACCAGAACATCCCACGTACTTCATGCCACAATTTACTATATTAAAAATGTCAAAACTTGTATATTTAGATGTTGTTGCTTAATCACGCAAAAATGGCTGGACGGATAAATGAAAATCGGTATGAAGTTATACCTACTTTGGATTAGTATAGGCTACTTTTTATCCCGGAAAATACGAATGAAACTGCATGACGCGGCCAGTTCTCAGATATTCATCTGACCATCTAACCAAAACCCCCACAAACAGCTATGTCACCTTCGCAAGTAAAGTCCCTGCTCTCATACATATACATATACAGGGTTATTCATAAAGGGTATGCTATGCCGAAAAGATCAAAGATCAAAGTACTCATCATTATGAACAACTTTTACTGTGGGACCAACCCAGAATTCGCGAAAAAAAAATCAGCTGTTCCAAACATTTTGTCGAGTGTCATTGGCATTTTTCAATGGAACAGCTGATTTTTTTTTTCGCGAATTTCGGGTTAGCCCCGTAGTAGGTAAAAGTTGCTCGTAATGATAGTACTATGAGACCTTTTCGGCTTAGCATACCCCTTATGAATAACCCTGTATAATGCACTTTACTATAAATTAATAAAACCGAAGTAAATACACATCTTGAATTGCACATGCACAACCTACCATGACTTATACCTTAAGTCTGTGGACAGGGACCCTATTCTCGGACGCTCGAGATTATCTCCGTCACTCTCACATCCATGACGTTTCTAATGAGAGCAACAGTGACCGAGATAATATCTCACCGGCGAGAATAAGGCCCCAGTTCCGAGAATACCTCTCTCTTGGATTTTCCAGTTTTCAGACCACCTCTTAACGAGCTGACACGCAAAATGCTCATACAGGGTGTTTTGAAAATGCGCGATTGGTTTGACGTCTCTTATTTAATAATAATAATAGTGCTTTTTTTTGAGGCAATATAACTTGCATATAATGCAAGTTACAGAGTCCCATAGAAAATGAATACCTTACAGACAAACATACATTATAAAATTTATTATTTCTTCTGGGACTTTTTTCTTTCGGGATTTATTTGTTGGCGTATCTCTAATCAGTACGTTTACGTATCTTAGTTACTGAAACCTTACATTAAAATATAGTTTTGACAAAATACTTGACATCTTTTAAAAACTAAAAAAAACTATAGTTTGTTAAAAATATAGCAATCGAGAAGAAAAATAGAGTTGGATGGATTGCGCGTTGTGGCGGTTTCTTTTGGTAGTCTTTTTACTTTTTAAAATCAGTCTTAGATCAGTCCAAAATAAATCGTGCAAATCTTTACATAACAAGTCCTCGTTTACTCGTTAGACCACCAACTCGGCTTTTCAAATTCAAATTCAAAATCTTTATTCGGATAATAAACCACAATACAATAGAATAATAATAATAAAACAAAACAATCAGCTAAATTGAAATGAAATTATATTAATGTGACAAGCACTGATGTAGTCGAAAATTTATTAGTACTATTTTATATCTTTACAGTTTGAAACAAAGTAATAAATATTACCGTTTACATGATAATTTATCCTTTCATAGTGTGAAAACGAACAATAAGTTGCAATCATTATTTTTCTAAAGTATTATTAATTTTAATTATTATTTTTACTTGTTTCCACGTTGTTAGAAGATTTAAAACTTATTGTCTTATTAGTTAGTTTTTTTTATCTAAAAAAACGTGCTTACTTAGTTACTTGTAGCTTTACCTTATTAGCAATAATGACTAATAATATTGTATAATGGTGTATTATTAGATTCCTTGTCTATTGTTTTAAAATACTAACTGTGTTGCAATAAGAGTTGACATTCTTAACTGATGATTATAGTAAAGTTTAACATTCAATTGTCTTCTGCTTTCTTATTAATTATAATATACTTATCTAACTAACACATCATTTTAATTATTATAAAATAATGTCAAACATCATAATTAAAAAGATTATAAATGCAAAAGTTTTATGGGTGACAGAGAACGTGTGTAGAGGTATAATAAATATGCATCTTATTCTTTTATTTTCGCAATGAAACGACACAATTGAAATAAATATAGCTTATACCCTAGATCACATAATAATACACAATAACGAGCACAACAAAGAAACAAATCATTGGATCTTATTACAAAACGTTTAAAATTATGTCTTTTATTTTTTGCTCGTGGCATTTCATATGAGCAGAAATTATCAGAGCGTTAAGATCGATGGAGCGTTAGCAGTCATTGATTTTAAGCACCCTATAAAATATAATATATTATGTAGAAATATGTATAGTTTGTCTGTTTTTACATTATTAATATAACCTACAAACTTAAGGAAACACCCTGTATGTCAGATTTAACCAACGGTAAGGCGCCAACGGTTCGAGACGGCTAAATTAATTCCATTTATCATCAGTTGAATGGTACACCTCGAAGCTGGCTTACTTTCAGCCATTTTGCTTTATTTGCTGTGGGGTTTACTCGTACTTCAGAGGTTGTCAAAGTTATTTCGTCCCCCCACTGAGAATTAATTAATTGTTTTCTAATGCATTTTATTTTTTTATTTTACCACGTCTACCAATCACAACTGGAGTCATTTGTTTATTTAATCATAGTCTATCATTATTATCTTGTTACTACTAATTTCTTTCAGTTTAATTTTCATTATGTACGTCCTTACGTATTTTTTTTCCGCTCCGGACCAATGGTCCAACCGCTACGTCCAACAGGTTGGAACACGAGTAACTAAAACTATCCGTGGTCCAACCGGTTGGACCACGGGGAATCACGTATGAGACTGTTCTAATGAGAGCCCCACCAGTCCCCATACGAGTAGCAGTCCCCAAATAAGTATGCCTCAAAATCATGAATAGTCCCCATTGGAGTTGACCCCGTATCTATACTAATATTATAAAGAAGTAAAGTTTGTGTGTTTGTATATTTGTTAAATTGTAAGGGGTAATCTCGGGATCTACTGAACCGATTTTAAAAATTCTTTCACCAATAGGAAGCCACATTATTGCTGAGTGTCATAGGTTATATAAAAAACCGAAAAATAAAAAGGCTTTTACGTGGTAGTCCGTTTTGCAAAGTGATACGGAGAAAAAACGGTCCGGACGGCGCGCGATGGCTTCGGGTTTAATTAACATTATGCCCAACGAAGTGGGCACGGGTCAGCTAGTGAGTTTAAATATTAGTACTTAACATATAAGTGGGCTATATCATATTTAAACAAAACAATATGACTTGTAGAATCAGACAACTTATCAGACTAGTCCTCACTCTGATTTTCTTCACCCTTTTTTACCTCTATATTTTCTTCACCTTTTTAATAGAGTCGTTTAATTGTTCTCACGCAAATAAACCCGTTACGTATGATCTTTATCTTTGGCATTAATTAAAATTACATATTTGCGACCAGTTCAATACAGTTCATTATTTTACATTCAGAACTGGTTTTGCAGAAGACTTTAATTTCTTGAACGAGTTAGGTAGGTCCAGACTTTTTATAGAGCTGGCATTGAACATTGAACTTTGTTACATCGCCCGCCATTTTTACGGGCGACTCTCGTGTTAATACAGGGCTGTAAGGAAAGGGTATGCTAAGTCGAAGGGCTAATAGTACTCATCATTTTGAACAACTTTCTAGGTCTACCCTCGAAGGGTAATCTGGTCGTATTCCACCACGCTAGCCAATGCGGGTTGGTGGATTCACAAACGCTATTGAAATTCTTCTCTGGACGATGCAGGTTTAATCACGACGTTTTCCTTTACCAAGAAGCCAGTGATATCTATGAATATTCGTACACCAAAGAGACTATTGGTACGAGTCTCACTGTTGCTGATTGGGAATTGAAAGTTCCGCTCGTTCACAGTGTTGCCGAACGCTGCTTTTATTTTCCCAATAGTAGTGCAGTGGATTATATTACAAGAGTTAAAATGCACAAAAAAAAAATCAATGATAGATAGTATTATAGATTTTGAAAATGTTTTAATTACGTCTTTTGTCACAAACAATTAACATCAACATTTTTAATAATGGCAAGTAAAGCAAACCGCCAAGCAAAGCAGCCGTTCTCCCGTCCCGTAACAATCAATGGCAGTCAAACAGCCATCTCATCATATTTTTGACATGCCATAAACTGTGGAGATTATTTATTTACCTATTTTGTCCCCGCAAAGTTTTTGTTTGTCGATATGAAGTTGATTTCAAAGGCATTTAAAGTTGTATTAGACCTGATTTTTGCCGTATCATAAATATGATTAGGTACATAGTTTGTAATCGCGAAGTTTTTATCCGTCGATATAAAGATGATTTCAAAGGCATTTAAAGCATTTGACCAGTCAAAAAGTACTTTCGCTTTGAAGCTTTGAGGATATTTATGAAAAAACGTTGATGTTTTTTCAAGCTTTGACGTTGGGGAAATATTATTATGTCATTGGATTTTAATTCATACTAATAACTAGTTTAGACTACCTAGTTTTATTATTTATCAGTCGTGGTCCGGTTTACAAGCTAGTATTTCGTTTTTTCCTTCTAGGAATTTTGTAGTGAAACGAGGATAAAATATCACACTAACATTTTATTAATTCGAAAGTTTGATAAGGTTTTTGATATTGTCTTCACGCTGAAAAAAACAATGACAAATTCATTGTTCATTCATTGTGGGTGAAATTTGGAATTGATTCAGCTCAAATTATGGAGTAATACATAGATTGTATTTAATCCTGGTACAATTAAGAGTTCTTATAGAATACCATTGTGGGATGCAGCCAGCAGATAAATAGAGTAATTGATAATAGCTCTTACTCTCTCCCTGTCTATCTATCTCTTTCTAATTCCTATAATTCTTTCCATTCCAGTAAAGGACAAAACAACGTTCAAAGCCTTCCGCATCTCCCTCAACGTGATGCTCTCCCAAGAGACGTGCGGCTACCTCGTCGTGCTCATGTACGCCGGGTCCATCTTCGAGCTGGCTTCGGAGTCCATCCATCTCAAGCTGAGCCCCAACAAGCAGACCATCGTCGTGGGGACCATACAGATGCTGGGGTCTATCGTGGCTAGCTGCATTGTGGAGCAGACTGGGAGAAAGGTAATAGATACTTTGTTTTGACAACTTTATTGAACGAAATCTTCGATAAAGAGGTAATTGGTACACCTAATGGTGGACCTCCATCCACTTAGAGCTGAGCCTGACCAAGAATTAAGTCATGCGGCCAAAAACAGAATTTGAATAATGATACCAATTTCATTATAAACCAGCCTTCAGTCTGGAACCGATAGGATGAGTCGACGTAGGTGCTTAACTATTTGGCAATTATATCGCTAGCTCATTACAATAGGTAACTACGTATATACCCAACACAATGTAGGACTGTAGGCACAATTCCAAAGGGCAATTCCAATTACGCAATTTTCCTGTCGCAAGCGCTAGCGTGCATTGTCTCATTACATAAGAACACAATAGAAGACTAAAGAGCAAGAACCTCATTTCTCAAACCGTATTTGCATGACCATTTGCAAGATTTAAGATAACATTTACATTTACTGATGATTCCATTTTATTGTAACATGATTGCCTGATTACTTATTTTTTCAAGCGGACATTTCTTCTATCTGTTTTTTAGTGTTGGATTATCGACTTTTTAGTGACGGAAAAACAGTTCCGCAAAGATTCATGGCTACGTTAGGACACAGCCAGGTTAAGTAGGCTGCATCCAGTAAAACCTTTAGGTAGTCTTTGGTACTAGTATCCTTATGGTGAACGCTGACTTGGCCGCACCGCACGCGCCGCAGTCCCCGCACGCATCGCACTGGATTTCTTTCATTCAGTTTCAATTTTTAATCAATGCGCCGCAGCGTCCGATGCGGGCGGGCCGGCGTTAGTGACGTCATCAGCAGCGGCTCGGGGAATTCGGGCGCGTCAGGTACTGCGGCGACTGCGGTGCGGGTAGGTATGCGAGGTTGCATAGAACTTCATATAAAGAATTCGAATGCGGGGACTGCGGCGCGTGCGGTGCGGCCCAAGTCAGCGTTCACCTTTAGGGAATGCTAGGTACTTTTGTATGTCTAACGGAGGGCACAGGGATCTCCACAAAGACAAACCAGTTCTTCCTTTCATTTTGCCATTTTTATACTTCCACTACCCTCCCAAACTCCCAATGGTCTTTCTAATGGTTTACCAATTAAGTCATCAAACAAATTTTGTATATGTAATCTTAATATATATAAATCTCGTGTCACAATGTTTGTCCTCAATGGACTCCTAAACCACTTAACCGATTTCAATCAAATTTGCACACCGGGTGCAGTTCGATCTAACTTAGGAGATAGGATAGCTCACATCTCAATTTATAGTAAAAAAAAACATGAAAAATTAGAAATTTTAAAATTTAAGTTAGCATCAACATACTACGGTTGCTATAGTTACGGTTATCATCAACATACTACGGTTGCTATAGTTACGCAATGGCTTTTGACAGGACAACGTCTGTCGAGTCAGCTAGTATTATAATAAATTTTTCAATAATAAATTTTCTTAATTTAAGTCTCTTTTTGCCTAATAAAAAGGAAATGTATACTATTGGTAAATAAACAAATAGAAAGTTCTTATTGTGCACACCATAATAATAATTCTTGAAGGACCCTGAAGTAATTGGCAAAATACTCTGAAAAAGACAGACAAAACCGTCTGATCACACCTAAGGAACACGAGCCAGGCCAGAGCGGGTTGCAAGCTTTGAAATAAACATAGCAGTGTTTGTCGTGGCCAAACTGTAGAGATGTTGAGATAGTGTCGCGTGTTGAGTAACTGTTACTTGTCAAGATTACAAATCCCTCCGGTGTCGGCCGGTGACCGTGTCAACAGACTTGATGGCAACCTTCTACAGTGATTGTACGAGTAAAATTAAAACATAATATAACGACGGTGTTTTCTAGATACACTGAATATGCAATAAGTAGGTCTGTATTATTTAGAAATAATCACAAAAATAATTCAGGAGAGTATTTTTTTTTTTAATTGTCAAACTTCACAGATTTTAACAAGCCTTGTATACATAAATAAATATTTATTTACTGATCAACTCAACTCAACTCAACCTTTTACGATCCCACTTCTGGGATACCAGATAGAGCTGGTATGGTCGAAGGATGGTTAGGCCGTATTCTACCACGCTGACCAAGTGCGACTGACCAAGTGCGACTGACCCAGTTGGTTTCTTGTATAACTTTATACTTTATTATTATTTTCTGCTTCCAGTGGCTGCTAGCCGGCACATCGTTCGCGACCGGTCTCTCGATGCTGGCGCTCGGCAGCTGGTTCTACATCACGTCCGCCGGCGTGTGGCTCCCCGGCTGGCTGCCGGTGCTGGCCATGTGTCTCTGCATCTTCTCTGACGCGGCCGGATACCAGCCCGTTCCTTATGTCATTACTTCTGAGCTGTTCTCTTTTCAAGTAAGTTTAATTGCTTTTTAATGGGCGTAGCTTTGGTTTTAGCCAACCGAGACGCTGGTGAATTTCGGCAAGAATAATCATCATTATTGTGTATTCAGTGACGTAGCTAGGTAACCAACGGCCCAGGTGAAATAAAATAAGGCCTGACTAAGCTGGTTCTATTTTAACAAGTACAAATATAAAGTACGGAGACTGCATTGCACGACTGCGACGAGTGCAAATATTTAGCACCTTTTTTGTTTTTGCACATGGAATGGCGAGTAAAAAAATGCGTGAGCATAGTGAGCGGTAACTTTTTGGAAATATTGAATAAGGTTTTGCGTTGCGTGCCAATTCTCAAAGCATTACTCAATACTTATAACACAGCAATTATAGTTACTCACTATTTTACTATCTGTGTCACTCCACTACTGGAGGTTGGCTGGTTCGACTACTGGTTGGTTGAGTTCGACTCTTCACTTATAATAATATTTCTTCTTCCAGCACCGCGGCATGGTTACCTCCTTCGTCAGCAGCGTGGACGCTCTCAGCGACTTCCTCCAAACCAAAGCCTACGACCCCCTCCTCAAGCTCGTCGGCATCCACTGGGTCTTCATAATGTTCTCCGCAGTCTGCTTCCTTGGTACAATATACACAGTACTGTGGGTCCCGGAAACTAAAGACCGGACGGTGGAAGAGATTTACGCTTTGCTAAGAGATGGACGGAAGAAGGAGAAGAGAAAAGACGTAGAAGTAGGACAGGAGGTTAGCAGATTGTGAAGAAAACAATTGGAAAAAGCACCTGAAACCCTATTCCGTTCGAAAATATTTCCGTCACTCTCACTCTCATGGCATTTACAATGAGAGCGATAGTGACAGAAATATGTCATTCACCGGAATAGGGCTCAAGGCTGCTCCAATTTTGGAAATGAATTTTAAAAGAATCTTAAATTTTTAGATTCTTTAGTTTTAGTTTCGCTTGCACATTGCAGCGATACTGAGGGAGTAGAAAGAAACAGATATAGATAAACAGAGAAAACGATAGTCTAGTAATCCCATACAAAAAAAGAATTTACTAAAAATTAGACAGTACGAGTATGTATTTGCATAGGTACAAAAATAACATTTCTGTTATTGAAACTCGCAATTTTCCTATAAAGCCAAAATGTTGCGTATTTTCTTTTTCTATTTGTCGCCTTTATTTCGATGTAACAAAAAGTAACGAAATTAACTCCACCTTGTTACTGTTGCCCTGGTACCTTCGATATTTGGAACTTCAGTCTTTATTATAAACGGTGCTTAGATTGCCAAATGTTATTTAACTTTACCGCGATACAAAAATGAAGTGCACAGTAATTTATGTCACTTAACTTTAAGCAGCGTTTATAACATCCTTATTGTCTAACTAACTAGACAAAATCTGATTCGGTTTTAATTTTGGCACTTGAAATAAGATCTGCCTTAATTTTCTTATCTGTGTTTGACAGACTTATCCACGTTAAACTAAACCTAAGTGTCAAAATGAAGCCGATTCCGATTAGAGCAGCCAGTTAAGCATTAGAGCTGTACTATGCTCCTGGAAGGCACAAAAACCAATGTCTTTGTTAGATTTATATAAGTTTTATTGGGTTTCACACTTTCTGTCTTGCGTTACCTTACTTGTGCCATGTTCTATTGATCCCCTAAATTTTGGATTATCATACAAGGTTATAAGGAAAGGGTATGCTAAGCCGAAAAGGGCTCATAGAACCAACCCTTAAAACTGGGATAAAAAATCAGCTGTCCCATAGAAAAATGTCGACGATACTCGACAAATTTTATGGAACAGCTGTTATTTTGCGATTTCAGAGTTAGTCCCATAGTAAAATTGTGGGTATATGAGCTTTTTTCGGCTTAGCATACTCTTTCCTTGTAACCCCATATAAGGATACTGAAGTATCCACGGACGTAAGACGTAACTTTTGTCATATTTTTATGTCTACAAGTGTACAAGTCTACAAGTCTACAAGTGGATATATTATATTTTCTGCAAAGCTTTTTCCACCTTTTTTATGTGATCTTTTGTTTGAGCTTAGATCATTACTTTAAAGCCGGCGACTGACCTGTAACATTTCGTCGTAACGTAACGTTACGTTACGTTACGACGAAACGTTGCAGGTCAGTACAGCGAGCCGATCCGCTCGCTGCGAGCGCCGCGTGCTCCACCACGCTCGCTTCGAATGCTACGTTACGGCAAAATGCTCAGTGGGCCTAGCACAACTTCGACGTAAACTTACGTAGCGAGTATTTGATAGAAAAGTGTATGCCATTTACGCCTGTCAAGAGCGCCCCTGACGGGCGCAAATGGCGTACACTTTTCTATCGAATACTCGCTACGTAAGTTTACGTCAAAGTTGTGCTAGGCCCACTGGTCAGTCGCCGGCTTAAGAGTTTAAGTTTATGTGATTGTGATGTGTTCCCAAAGGAAGATAATCATTGGCCGTGCCTTATGTCAACCGATTGTGATATTAGTGACGAATTATGTAAATTCAGGTATTTTATAGAATCTCAGAATTATTTTGAAAAATAAAAAATATATTTTCAGTGCTTGTTTTACTTAAATCATCATAAACGAGTAGATATATTTAATTAATCAGATATTCATAAGACGACCCGCGAGGGTCGAATCTGGCGCGATTGGACGAGGTTCATACCTTTGAGGTGCCTTTGCGATACCCACCCGGTACGCTGTAGAGGCCTTTGACCAACAACTTTCAGTCGTTCACAAAAAAGGCACCCGATTGGCGTAGAACCGAGGCAGTATAATAAGTCCCTAAAAAGAGATAGGCTGATACCCAGCAATATTATCTCGGTCACTGTCTCTCGCGTCAGAAAAGTCATGAGATTGAATGGGACCACTGATCAGGCAAAAAAGTCTCTTGATCAATTGGATAAGTACTTGAACTTTTAAATGTTTCGACAGATTTTCATCAAATGATAATAAGATATTATTGTAAATGCAATAATACTTATTGTATAAAATATATGCTATTAAACCCCAAAGAAAAAAAACTAAATAGAAAATATATAGGTAAATAGATCTAAATTTTGTCAAACTTATGAAAATGCAATTTTGCGGAAATATATGAAGAAATCGATCTTTTACTGCTTTAGTTTTTACATGGAACTGGTACATATTGAACTATAAATATTTTATGTCTTCTTTAGTTATAACCGAACGATGCTGTGGCAATACATATTAACAATGGCGATGCTATGGATAAAAGTTGAAACGACAGCTCAACGGCGACTGTTTGGAAGTGTTTACAATACGGGCAAATTGGGTAAGAAATTAATATTTACGAAAGGTTGTTTAGCAAGAAACCGTACGAAAAAATGAAAGAATTTGATATTTGATACTAAATAATTGTTTCTATAATTTCAGTTGAGTGTAAAACAACAATAATTTTACAAAAGCTACCATTAAATGGGGACTTAAATTATGCAAATACATAAATGAATATTAAAATATAATTAAATTAAAAAACTAAACGAATAAAACTAAACTAATCTAAAAGGCCGCTGCCTGAGTTAATTGTTCTCAAAATGCTGGTCCATTACCACGTTGTATGGCGATGCCTTACCCCTTGGACGAGATAGAGGCCAGCATTTTGGTCACGTGTTACTTCAACCAGACGAGAAATTGTTTCTATTGATTTATCAGATAATACCTATTGGGATAAATACTACAATAAATCGCAGTTAAGTAGTGGTCTAATGCCTAGCTTGTGAATGTCTAGCAAAAGAAAGTTCTCTACCTACCTAAATAAGAATCATAGGAACTCCATGGACCACGTGTTGACCCACTGTGTTCAGATTCACTTATCTACAGAGTTATAAGGAAGGGCCAAAATGCTAAGCCAAAAAAGACTCATGGTATACACATCATTACGAACAACTGTTACCATGGGATCAACCCTAAAATCGCGAAAACAATCAGCTGTACCATACATTTTGTCGAGTGTCGTAGACATTTTTCTATGGAACAGCTGATTTATTTTCTTGTATTCAGGGTTTGTCCCATAGTAGAGGTTGTTCATAATGATGAGTACTGCGACTTAGCATACCCTATCTTTATAACTCTGTATAGGTAATAGATAGACCCTTTAGATAATTCAGCGTCTTTCTTTAGCTAAACCCCTAAGCCAGTCCAGCATCAACAAACCAAGCCTGCGCATTCGCAACGAGTACCCCTTCCAGCTGCAAGGAGGCGAGGAGAAAGTCCTAATCCGCGGTGGAAACGTCACCAACACACATAACTTCCCGTACATGGCAGCAGTTCTCATAAATTCAAAGTTGTGGTGTGCTGGTGCTATAGTGGATACTAACTGGGTGCTGACTGCAGCGCATTGCTTAAACTTGTGAGTGGTTGTGGTGATGATTATCTACACTTGATAAATGCTAATTGATTAAGCAAACACATCATAGTTCTAGTGACTGTCTCGCCCGGCTAAGAGCACTGTCTCGCAACTGTACTCGTTACGTTTAATCAATCCATCAGGGACAGCAGAACCGTCTATGACTGGCCAGTACTTCGAGTCAGGACAGTGAGTATGACGCCAGCCAGTGCAAGTGTGAAATGCTCTGCCCGAGTGGGTGTTTCTGGATAGGTAATCTGAGTATCTGTAATTCACAAGTGAATCGGTTTCTTCAATTTAGGCAAGCGTTCTCTATCGTAAACCACATTATTAACCTTTAGGCACGATGGTCGTCAAATGCAAGCATCACCGAAGTCGGATTAAGCTTATCAAAGAATTTGAAAAAATCACCAATTATTTTAAGGTCCGGTTAGTCGTTTAGTCATCAGTTCAGTTTAAATTTTCGCAAACCTGATAGTTTTCATACTTTTCAGTGTCCTCCACGTATCTCCCTCCCAATCCCTCAATAAGTACGTAAAGGTACGAGTCGGGAGCTCCAAGGCTCGCGAAGGCGGAACCCTGTTAGACGTGGTTGGAGCCGTTACACACCCGAAGTACGAGTTGGAGCCTGTTCCACACGCTGACATTGCGCTGCTCAAGCTGGCGTACAGCCTTGGTAAGAAGGATCGAGGAAGAGTTTTAATAAATAAAACTAGGTAGCTTTTATAGTTGAAATGTCTTAATTAATACCTTTCATTTGATACCCCACCTGACCACATTGCTTGGTTTTTTTAAGAATTGTAGCTGTTAACATTATCCAGCGCCATGTCAAATTTCAGACTGCTAGCTTTTATAGTTCCTGAGATAATCGGCTGTGACATACGAGTACAGTCAGACAGACGCACGAGTCTGGCCTTAGTTCTTCCCCGAAGGAGGTTCAGAACCCTGAAAACTACTAGTTAATAAATAAGGAAGCTTGTACTTATATGCCAAGAGGCTAGCTCATAAGCCAGAGTTTTTAAGCTACCTGAAAGCCTCTGACATGGCATGCGGTTGTTGTTAGAAGACAAACGACTGGCACCTTCAATTTAGCGTGTTATCCAACTTACGAGACGTGTACCGATGATAGCGCCTAGTATTATAATTAAATGCCATCCTGCAGTTACCCAGTTATGATAACTGTTTGATAATGTAAGCTGCATTTCTAATCAGTAATTTGTTTTTCAGAATTTCATAAGTTTGTGAACAAGATCCAGATGTATGACGGCACCACGGAACCATTCTCTCAAAGCTTCGTTGAAGTCTCAGGCTGGGGAGCTACAAGGGTAATAAATAGCTAAAAAAGGGTATTTCTGTTTCAGATATCTTTCTGAACCTTTGAACCCACGACCCACGACACACGCAAACAGAGAGGATATTATAAGTATAATATGTATATATATGTGTACAACCCGGTCACAATATCTGTGCACCTCGCTCCTCTCCCGCTTCCCCTGTCACCTCTCCGTGCACTCCCCGGTGCGACAGTGCGACTATATAAGGCTATACGCATTCCAGCGAGGTGCACAGATATTGTGACCGGGTCCTCTCCCGCTTCCCCTGTCACCTCTCCGCGCACTCCCCTGTGCGACAGTGCGACTATATAAGGCTATACGCATTCCAGCGAGGTGCACAGATATTGTGACCGGGTCCTCTCCCGCTTCCCCTGTCACCTCTCCGCGCACTCCCCGGTGCGACAGTGCGACTATACATATAAGGCTATACGCATTCCAGCGAGGTGCACAGATATTGTGACCGGGTTATATCTGTCTGTGGTATCAAATAGCCCAAATGGCTGGACCAACATTGTTTGGAAAAGTGACTTGATCTAAAATTTGACATGAGATTTGATTCAAAAATTCATCTTTTAAAATAAGCCAGTTAAGCCATTTCAAGATTGTCATCTTTTTTCTAGTTTAAGGTTTTCAAGTTTTTAATTCTTTGTAATTAATTCCCGTAGGGTTCCATCACATCGTTCCACGAGCACTCACCAGACATGCTCACAGCTCGGCTCAAGGTCCGCCCCGAGCGGTACTGCGTCGACTCCTACCAGCTCGTTGACGCCTTCCAGTTCACCAGCGACTTCTTCTGCGCTTCTTTGAGGAATGGCACTAGAGACGCTTGTTTGGTGAGGATGCTTTCAAAACATATATTTTTGTATACAGGGTTATTCATAAAGGGTATGCTAACAACTTTTACTATAGGACCAACCCGAAATTCGCGAAAAAATAATCAGCTGTTCCATAGAAAAATGTCAATGACACTCGACAAAATGTATGGAACAGCTGATTTTTTTTTCGCGAATTCTGGGTTGGTCTCATAATAAAAGTTGTTCATAATGATGAGTACTATGAGCCCTTTTCGGCTTAGCATACCCTTTATAGGTACCCTGTAACCCTGTAACCCTGTATAGGTATAATTTTATTATTTTAATTTAAGTGTACCCTGATAGGTATAGGGTGTCTTGAAGGCGAGGGTGAATGGGATCCTTGCAGGCAAGCGTGCTCCATCGTAGACACATCATTGCTTACCATCAGGCAATATAGCGGCGAAACAGATAGGGACTTTGTTCTGGCGAGTGAGATATAACCTCGGTCACTGTCGCTCTCATCAGAAACGTCATGACAGTGAGAGTGACGGAAATAATCTCGAACGGAATAGGGTTTCAGGTACTTTTTCCAATTATTTTCTTCAAAAGCGCCCAAGAATCAGTCCTAGATGAAATCTACTTTTGCCAGTGATTGTAGAGAGGCAGTTTGACACTACGCTCTTTGGTTTATGTCCTACCAGATCTGTTTAGTTCAGAGTGGCCTACCGCCTCGACGCTGTTTAACATAATCTCAAACGTGGCCACTGCCTACAATTTATCACTTGTTCATGTAACTTTGCCGTCAGTTCGACGCAGGCGCCCCAGCTGTGCAGAAGGATCAGCTGATGGGTCTGATGAGCTTCGGCCCTGAGAAGTGCGGACACAGTTTCCAACCTGCTGTTTTCATTAAGACTTTCTACTTTAGGTAAGTAATTCCATTATGGGTCCAATCATGCCAAATTATGGTGGAAAAAGAAGAACCTACCTAAATACATAATAATATCAATAAAATTAAAACAAAAATTCAGAAGAATTAATTGATTTGGGAAGCTTGCAAGTATTTTGTTAGTTATTTTATTTTCTTTTTTCACTAAGAATTCCGTTTGATTTTCGAAATTGTTCTTTTTTTCTTAGAATTTCACAAGGCGAGGCTTGCAGCGTAATTCTTAGTAAATCCTTTTGATCTTTTTAAAATCTCCCATTAAATCTGTTCTTTTCCCAAATTTGCAGAGACTTCGTAGAAAACACAATCGCGGACTACAAAAACCAGAGAGACAGCACGAGCCACAAGAAAGAGATGGAATCAGACGCAGAGCCAACCGCAGACCCGGAATACGGAAATGCCAACATATTGCTTATTTCTAATGAAGAGGTAGACAAAAATGCTGAATCTAATTAAGAAACAGAATAATTATTTAAAGAAAACAGATCGACAGATCGATCGATCGATTGAATTAATTAATATTAGTGATAAAGATTAATTGTTTCGGATTTAGAATAAAGATCTTAAAATATCAAGGTGGTTTTATTCAATAGAAGTTTTTTTCAAAATGATAGGCTTGTGCTAGCCGCCATTAAGCCTGATGGTAAAAAAAGATACGATCTACTTCAGGGCAGTTTTCTGGGTGTTTGATAATACTCGTTGAGTGTATGTATGTACATTGTACCTATGTACCTAACAGCATATGTTTGTATGTTTGGTATGCATCGTGGAGTCCGCACTTAAAAATGTTCATACGCCCAATCTTAAGTAATTTAAGCCATTAGTCAGAAAGAAGCAGACAATAGTAAGTGATCACCGTCGTTTATGGTATAAACTTATGACACTGGAGGCGTCACGGTACTTTGCTGACCTTTCAGCAACTTTTTTGAGGAACATGCTGACAGGTCATTCTGTTAAAGCAATTTTTAGTTTTTTTTAGTCAGCTTTTGGTAATTTTGCTACCAAAACATCACGCAAAATTGACCTTATGACTATGACACACCAAAAGGTTCACAATCCCATAACTTCAAATACATTCTACATTGGTATAGAAATAAATATACCTAGAATCAAATCAAGCCCGGCGTTGAATTACCCACTCGTTTTGATTTTAACTGCCAATACCATGCACACGTTGAATATGTAAACTTTTATGACTTCTAGTTTGAACTAGAATAATGCTGTTGCAATACACGTTGTATGCTGTAATCTTTATTATTGTTGTGTCGGGAGAATCGGCTGAAAATGGTTCCGTGAGTAAGTTGTATCTGCATGGATCCTCATTTTTATGTTTTTTTATATTGGGTTTTTACCCGACTGCTCAAAAGAAGGGAAAGACGAGTATATTAGGTATAGCTTGCCCTTAAGTTTCATTCACGAAGTGATGATGATGATGATGATAGAAAGTAGCCTATGTCTTATTCTATAGCCCTGACAAGGTGGACGCATGCAATTTTCTATGAGGATCGTTTGAGACGCGAACCGTACAAATAAATTCACTTGTGGAAATACAATGTTAGTTTGGGTTATGGAAGTATTTCACCAATACTGCGAATGAACAAACTAACTGCAATCCCAGCACGAGCCGTAGACAAATCGTCTTTCCCCCGTCTTTTATCCGCACATAAATGTGATACGAGCTAGAATAGGTATAGAAATATATTTAAAAAGCTAAAGCTAGAACATAGAAGAAGCTAGGATATGGTTGTCTCCTTTTCGCGGGATAAAAACGGTGGAAAGACACTTTACCCACGGCCCATGATAAGCCTGCTCAAATGAGCAGTTAACTTCCATGTGGGGTTCGACAACCGCGCGCCCGTCGAGGACCAGGACGGCCGGCGGCGCGGGAAGGACCATGAGGCACTGCGCATCAGGAACGACCACCTCGTCAAGTTCGAAGTGGTAAGTAGATACTTGACGTGATCAAACTAACTGAATTGGTAGTAAACTTCGTTGTGGGTTTCGACCACCATGTGCCCGAAAGGTTCCAGTGGGCCTAGCACAACTTTGACGTAAACTTACGTAGCGAGTATTCGATAGAAAAGTGTACGCCATTTGCGCCCGTCAGGGGCGCTCTTGACAGGCGTAAATGGCATACACTTTTCTATCAAATACTCGCTACGTAAGTTTACGTCGAAGTTGTGCTAGGCCCACAGGACGGCCGGCGCGCGGCGCCGCGGGAAGGACCACATCAGAAGCGACCACCTCGTGAAGTTAGAAGTGGTAACTAAGTAATTAGCATGATCAAGAAAACTACCTTGTGGGGTTCGACAACTGCGCCCACAGAGGTCCAGGATCGCGCAACGAAAGCTGCTGCTCAACTGCCCAAAGTTTATGGAGAACTTTTTGTTTATTTTTGACGTTTGCTGTCGTTGGTACCTGCAGATTCAAAACGTTTTGTGCTTTATTTAGATCATAATACTGAAACTCTAGAGTCTAGAGCATCAGTAAGCAACAGGCGGACCACCGCGAGAGATGGATCCTCAGACCGACAAATATTGTAAAGTATACCTGCATAATTTAAATAATATTTTCATAAACAAACATAAAAAACTCGTGAACCAAACTACAAAAAAACTGGAGTGGAAATTTACAGGAACTCGATAAAAATTTCAACAGTTTCCGGACCCCCCATGAAACTACTTGCCGACCTCTGCTCTACTGCCAGCTCAGTCTATACAAACTTACGTTTTTCAGCATTTGATTTAATTTTGAATGAACAGGCCGACAACCTACGCATCCGAGGCGGGAACGCGACTAACACCCTGAACTACCCGTACATGGCAGCTGTCATCATCAACGGGCGGCTGTGGTGCGCCGGCGCCATCGTGGATGAGAACTGGGTGCTCACTGCGGCACATTGTTTGAACTAGTGAGTTGACTTATGGCATAGGTTTGTGGGTGTTTTCAAGTCGATAGTGGATCGGTTTATTTTAAGCAAGCGTTCTCCGTCGTAGACCGCTTCATTGCTTCCCATCAGGCCAGATGGCAATCAAACGCAAGACCATCATAAAACAAAAAGGAGTAGCTACGCGATACCTTTTATTGAAGTTTTTGGAATGATTCAATTTTTATGTATATGTATTTTTAAAGAATTCGTATTTTCGACTGAAGTAATGCTAAAGTGCAATAATCGATTTGCGCGTACCCTCTGCCATCTTTTTCTGTTGGCCTATTCTACTCTACCTTTCGTACAATCAGTTCAACCATTTCCATTTCGACTACAAGCTTGTCTTAATCCACTATTGTTAATGTTCCTACATTAAAAGTAGCGAAATGGACCTCAAAGTGATAGAGTGAGAGAGAGCAAGTACCTACGTAATCAACTGTTTCCTTCCAGCGTGCTCCACGTAGCGCCCCTGAAGACTCTCTCCAAGTACGTGAAAGTCCGCGTGGGCTCCGCCAAGGCGCACGAGGGAGGCACAGTCGTCGACGTGGCCGGAGCCGTCAGACATCCCAAGTTTGAAGAGGAGCCTGTACCGCACGCTGACGTTGCGCTTCTGAAGCTGTCGCAGAATCTGAGTAAGATCACGCAACTCTTTATACATCCCACTGCTGGGATACTATAGGCAAACCATAAAACTAGTGGGGTGAAGCGGGAGTCCGCGATTTATATGGTTTGCCTATAGTAAGTTAAAGTATAATAATGCAAAATACGTTCTACCTTTATGTTTCATTTTATTTCCAGAATTTACTCAATTTGTGAACCTCATCAAAATATACGAAGCGAGGGTGGAACCGTACGCGCAGAGCTTCGTTGTGGTCACCGGTTGGGGTGCTACAAGGGTAGATAAAGATTGTGTTTATTAGAAAAGAGGGAAGTAAACGAAAGTTGTCCAAGGGACAATGTGGGTCAACCCGGGCTGTATAAAAAATCTATAATTTGATGACTAGCTGATTTATTATACCAATATTTTTTTCTGAAATAAATAAACAACCCATTGCCTAGACAAACCCGACTGGGTTTTAATTAGGGCATTGTTTAAAAATAGAAATAATTTGTTGACTTTAAAAATGTTTACAGAAAAAGTTATGCTCTCACTGCCAAACTGAGTAAAAATACTGTAATACTGTATGTAATAAAAAATACTGGTAATTGTCCAGGGCGCCGACACAGTGTTCCGCGACCCAGTATCCGACCTCCTCACCTCCCGGCTGAAGGTGCGCTCGCAGCAGTACTGCATCGATGCCTACCAGCTGGTACACGGGTTCCAGTTCACTAAGGACTTCTTCTGTGCCTCGCTGAGGGAAGGGTCTAGGGACGCTTGTTTGGTGAGTGGCAAAAAGATAAAGAAAGTAATTTTCTCGAAATGTGTTGGAAATTAATTTATACGAAAGTAGGTTCTATTAGTAGGAGGAAAAAGTTTTTAGAAAGGCAAATTTTACATTTATTTATTTTTGTGACATTTCACGTTAGCGAGAAGTTATCATTTTCATTTTAAGTCAGTTTTTTCAGTCTTTTCTAAGCAGTGATAAAGTTTAAGCAATGATTATTAGTAAGATTTACAGATTGTAAGCTCTTCATTTTACATTATGCTTCAAACATTTTCAAAACGCCTGAAACTATCTCGACATCCTATCACCCTCTGTACGAGCACCACTAGACTAGTCCTACAGTCCGGCAAGTATAACTTGGCGCGGCTGTGCGCCACTGTGTTCAATGTCAGTGTATCATCATGCCTAAAGTGTTATCACTTTAGGCATGATGATAGCACAGTAGCAAATATAATAGTAGCAAAAATATTCGCAACGATGTTTACTATGAACTCGGAAGTGTCAAAGTGAATTTTCAAGGTGGCCGATTTAGTTCCTCAAATCGCCACCGCCAACTTAAACTTGTGGCACTGTACCTAGTCTCCACTGTAAAAAAGCCTTGTAAAAAATCTTACAATACTCAAAACCTCAAAATTTTCTTTGCGAACAGTTCGACGCAGGCGCTCCAGCTGTTCTGAAGAACCGGCTTATGGGCGTCATGAGCTTCGGTCCTGAAAAGTGCGGGCATGCGTTCCAACCTGCAGTCTTCGTGAAGGCGTTTTATTTCAGGTAACAAGTTTTTAAATTTGAAAAACCCCTGACAAACTACGCGTTCGTTTTAGGTATGATGGCAAAATAACAGCTAAAATTGTCATTTTTAACTGTTATTTTGATTACATTCAGCGTTTTTTTTGAGAATGTATGAACAAAAGTGGCGTTGTAACTGTTTTCGTTCACCGTTCCGAGTGCCTAGTGCTAGTTTTTTCCATTATTCGATCGCGTTAATGTAAACTACAATTTGTATGGAATAAAAACCGCGCCACCTAGTGTTCATTATATCAACTACAACTAGTTCCATACAAATTGTAGTTTATGTTAACGCGATCGAAATAAAAAAAACTACCTACTAGGCTCAAAAACAGCTAAAAATGGCATCGTGAAAAGTGGCAGCACTTTTGACAACTTTTATGATATCCATATATAAACAACAGTATCCTGAGCGTCGTTGCGGGGCGGCTTGACTGCCCTATTATATGTCATGCGGTTGGGCTACATGTCAATCATAGCAATAATTAGTTGGACAGTGCAGATTTATTTTATTAATAATTATTTTATGTTTCTTTGATTTGATTATGATTTTTATTTTATTTTATTTTATTTTTTGACATTTGATTTGATTTTATTTTATTTCCTTAGTTTTATAATTGACATGTACCAATCCAAATAATTCACTTTTAATTTTTTAATTATTTAATTTTGTATAATAATATGTGTGTAATATGGACCTGGTCTGAAATAAATGATTTTTATTATTATTATTATTATATACCTATATAGTCCTGATTACTCCTGATCACACGCCTACTACGCTTTCACAGAGACTTCGTAAAAACAACCATTGCTTCATACAAGACCACGGCAGACCTGATCGCCGCCATGCAGGACGCGGACCCCGACCAGCCGAGCCCGCCCGAGGTGCTCGACCACGACGAGCCCGAGCATGACCTGGAACAGGTCCCTTTGACCACTCCTGACTTCTAAGGAGGAAGTTGGTTAGAAAAAAAAATGTGAAAAAAGAAGTACAGTAATTCAAAAATGTTTAGTTATTTATTTCCCAAAATAGGCGTACTAAAAGTGGGCACACACATACACATTACACACACACTAGCTTATCGTATTTACTTAAGTGTAATCCTCTTTGGTGAAATCTTAGGTTAGGTGTATTTTTCTAAAATAAATAAGTATCAGATATAATTATTATGACGATATTCAAGAATAAGTAAATAAGCGAAGTTGCAAAGTAGCCATTTAATTATTAGGTATAGGTACTTGCTAAGATGTTTTTCTCACTGAATACTCAGCGTTTTTAGTTCACAACGCTAAGCTCAAAAAGTAAAATGGCCTCTGCCATTTTACCACATCGTCGCTTATAATCAGGCGAGTTGGTGGGCAAACGCGGACTCATTCGCGTTAAAAAAAGGAGAAGAACCTTTTGAAGATGCTCAATCGAAAAATGCACATTTATCTCATACAAAACATTTTTGGATTAATAAATAACTTCGAAAAATCACATTCATCATCTGAGCCAAAAAAATGAATCAAACGAATCGAATTTGCGCGCAGTCCCGAAAAGGACACAGTGTGAAAAAAGAAAGTAAGGAAGGTTGGTAGAGTCGTAATCGCTAGGGGTTGCCATCCGTCCGGGTTTCTCCGGAATGGTCCTTGTTAGGAAAGAGTTATAGGATGAGCGTCCGGAAAAGGTTCTAGAGAAAAGTCCAAGTGAAACCTGGATCCATGAAGCGTTTGGGTCTCGTCCTGTCGGTAGTTTCTATTCGTTTTTCACTCCGCCACACCTGTATATAAAATATTTGACTACCGGAACCTCCTCGAGGTAGATCATTTTTATTCTAAGTTTATCCTGAATCACGAAAAATTCAGATTTTAACAAATTAAGAGGATTATGAAACCTTTGTCCGGTGTCAGCAATTTAAGTGATGGCAGCCCTAGAGCTATGCTAGCTTCTATAGAAAGTGAAACGGAAAGTGAACACACTTGCAATTAAGACTAGCGTAGTAATTGTTCTAAGAACTCTGAGAACATCGTAATAAAATTCTACGAATTTTTCAACAATTGATGGCTAGTTTCGCTGGAATTACTTAAGGAAGCCCGTTACCCATTATTCCTTTATTCCTCCCATTATTCCTATGACGCAAAAAAATACCGACCTTTATCTCATGGCGCTGATATCACGTACCGTTGTGGTGTACGATTTTAAAAACATAATTATTTTAGTTTGCAATTTATCCGCGTCGGTTCACATTTGCGACAATAGTATTAGACTAGACCGATTCACCAATCAAAACCAACTTATGAACCACGATTTTACTTCTACGAAATCACTCGGGTAACGTAGTAAGACTGAATATTGCGTAACTTTCCACGTTGACAGATGAAAACGACCTTGCAATCAAAACCAAAATAGTTTCAGTTTTGATAACGGTTTTATATCACAATTTTGAGCTCTATCCTTTTGCTATAAGAAATAAGTGGCTAAATAATGATTGGAGGACGTAATTTTGTATAAACGTAACTGTTTACCAAAGAAGTTCGTGCGGAATGAGCTAGCAAAGTGAGGTTAGGCATGTTATGTAGTCAGTGTGTGTCCACACACGCCGACGGCCGATTGCGTTTGACAGATATAAAAATAAAAAAGTTAGTAAAAAAAGTGAGATTATGACTTGAAACGCGATACGGAGTGGTTTTTCTGCGTGCGTTTTATCTGTGTTACTCTTAAAACTGGTTAAGGGTTAACTCAGAAAATATCCAACGTCGACGAATTTAGCACTCGATTGAAACGCGAAGTGTTATTTATTTAGAAAACATGGAAAGAAATCGTTTAAATAACGGAGGAGGGGCTGGGAAGCAAATTTTGACAGCTTTGATCGGTAAGTCACCTAATATTTTATTCTCAAATTAAATAATTTATATATTTATGTATAATTAATTCATGCTACTCCAATAAAAAAACAATTTTGTAAATTTTGGAAATAAACAATAAATCAATTTAAAATTACGTCCATAATAATAGAGCTACTAATTATTATTTAGCTCATAGGTAATTATTTATTTGTATGTAATTTGCTACTATTCACAAACGTTAAATAGCCCTATAATTATTTTAGGTACAAAGTTCCGTCTCGTTTTGCGCATAGCGTATCCCATTAGTGAAAAGTGGATAGAGCATTTTAGTTCATAGATTTCCTTATTCACAATTTATGAATAAAGGAGTAATTAATATTAGTACCTACCTACAATATAAATAAAGCGATTTAGACGCGAAATAAAATTTTAAAATATCTACTAATGTATATTAATAACAGTTTTATAAAAAATGCTATTGATTTTTGAGCCATTTCAACTAATTTTGAACACTCAAATTTTAATTTTTTAATTATTTCTTGAACTGACATAAAATGATAGACTTACCAAAATTAATTTTGTGATCTTGTTGCAAAAAATATTACTTAATAATTGGACAAGAATTCCAAGCTAACCTTAATTTAATAATAACTCTACGTACTAATTAATTAAACAAATTTTAAATTACTGTAAATAAAATTGGACATTGTCTTTCAGTAAATTTAGATCTGTCTTCAGTTTTTTTTTTTTCCTAACTAATAATTATTAATTTTGTCATGTTTTATTATAAATTGCAGCAAAGAACCTAGTTCGCTCATTACGTGCTTAGCATTAGGTATTGTAGGTAACAATTAGATGTAAGCACTTTAGGTATAGTCTTCACAGGTGACTTATTGTCGGCGATTTTTGTATCATTTAAGATACCTACACTTTTCACAACGTAATATTTTGATTCCCAAAACTCTACCGACAAATTCAAGAGGACTGAAGGGAGATACGTTGTGGAAACGTCTTCTGATCAATACAGGGTTATAAGGAAAGGGTATGCTAAGCCGAAAAGGGCTCGTAGTACTCATCATTACGAACAACTTTTACTATGGGACCAACCCGAAGTTGGCGAAAAAATAATCAACTGATTTATTTTTCGCGAGTTTCGAATGGGTTCCATTGTAAAAGTTGTTCATATTTAATGAGTACTATGAACCTTTTTCGGATTAGCATACCCTTTCCATAGAGGTATAATACTGTATAATAAATTCATAGGAGAGACTGAAAACAACACCCTTCTACCTCCGAATCAGATTTAAAAATAGCTCGTACCTATATATGTAAGAAAAATAAGTCTACGTAATACGCTACGTATTTTACGTCACAAGTTATGCTATGCCCACTGAATCATCACTGAATCACTGAACATCCAGCAACGGTATAGCATAGATTGGCACCCAAGGCGATTTTTCTATCGACCCCCTACGAAGCCCGCGCCGCCACAGCGCAACATCAGAAGTGCTATGCCCACTGTTTAATATTAGACCTCTACGGGTAAATACAGGTCAGGTGGGTTAGGTTAATGTCCTAGGCAGGCTGTACCTCGCTCTAACACACTGAATTAGAACAGGTTTCAAAAGCAACTGGTATTTTTATGCTACCTGATAAAGGGCTCATGAGCACCTTTTAGGACTTGTCTTACTAACTGGCTTTTAAAGTCATTAAGCTCTCATTAAGTCTGATTGCTTGACAGTTAGGTATTTGCGGCAATAATATTTGGGACTTGAAATGTGGTGGCTAATGAAGTTAGGAGAACGCGTAGAAATAGTCTCAGTTCACGTCAATACGCAATAGCGATGATGAGTAATGTGCAAACATTACTGTGTTCCGGTTGGAAGGGCATTGTTTCCAGTGAAATTACAGGGCAAATGGGAGATTAAACAACTTATATCTCAGGGTGACGAGCGCAGTGCTGTGCCGCGCAGGGTCTTGAATTCTGCGAGTTCAAAATTCTGGGTGGCGCAGACCTGTTATGGGCAAACGTGACGTTTCAATTTGCTCGTCTCGTCACTCAATTACTTATAACAAAAGTTTTCTCACGAGGTTTTCCTTCACCCAAAAACTCAAGAAGCAGATCTATACTTTTTTTTTTTTTTTATGTAATTGAGTGACGATACGAGCAAATCGCTCGCCTGATGTTAAACGTCACGTTTGCCCATAACAGGCCGTTTACTCCATCGTAGCAGCTCCATCTACTCCAGATGTCAGAAATAAAGATTAAAAACATTTAGGTAGTAGATAGTAGACGAGCGCGCGGTTAAAACTTCAAATAATATAGAATAGTTTAAAAAACTAAAAAGCACGCATTGTTATCGCTCTTTGACAAACGCGGCACGTAGCAGAATATGTGCCAGTAGCTGTGGGGAACAGCTTAACCAGCAGTAGTCACAGAATTCGCGTACCGAGTCACAGCTTAGCTAACAGTAATCGTAGAAATCGCGTTCGGAGCAAAAACACAATTTATTAGCTTCATATAATTATTTTAATTTATTTATAAGTATATTTTTTTTATTTTTTGTATAATAATTTATTGTCATCGATCCTCGATATATCTACAAAGGAGTCGGTTACAAACATACAGGTGAAGCTAATTTACGCGTGTTAAAAACAATCTGATGATTTTTTTAACGAGAGAGAGAAAGAGTGAGAGAGTGCCCAAGTGAGAGAGAGAGAGTGACCGAGACAACCCAATATCGTGGCTATGGAATATCATAGCCAAGTTCCCAACCTTTGTGTACAGCATCTGAATTAGCTAGCACTGACATTGATTGGCTTCGTATCACAACTTTCCCAAAAGTCTAGCATCAGAACCATTTCTTCAGCATTCGCGATATAATTATACCTATATGTTACGCGACAAGTTTTCATGTGACCCTGATTATAGAGTTCTATTTTGATTGTAGGCGGTCACCTCTTATAGAGCAAACATTTCTTCAGCATACGCGGCGGAAAGATGGCTTGCCTGTCGAACAAAAACCGTTCGTATGTACATGAATATAGAGTTCCATTTCAATTGCTCCACAGCCACGATCCCAACGTTCACGTACGGCATCCAAATCGGCTGGCTGTCTCCGATGGGGCCGCTGCTCAAGTCTCCCGAGACTCCTGCGTCGGAGCCGTTCACCGCTGCTGACGTCACGTGGATGGCTGCTGCACTGCCTCTGGGAGCTATATGCGGGATACCATTCTTCAGTTATGCATCAGATCGGTTTGGGAGGAAGGCGGCGGGAGTTGCGGTGTCTGTGCTGTCTTGCGTAAGTTTACTTTGCACTTTTTACCCGCCATCTCGGTAAGTTTTTTAGGGTTCACGGTTCAGGACCTCCTTCGGGGAAGAACCCTTAAAGCAAGACTCGTGCGTCTGTCCGTCTGTACTGTATATGTCACAGCCAATTTTCTCAGGAACAATAAAAGCTAGCGGCATGACGCTGGATAATGTTAACCGCTACAATTCTTATTCGGTTTGGGTTTCTTATTTTGCTGGCGCAGTGACCAGCTTTCGTAGTCTCTGATACTAGAGACCATTGGTCCCGATCTTGCAGGGTCTTTCACTATTCGATAGCTTTAAGAAAGTTTTATTGCCCAATGTAAGAACCTAGAACTCTATACTTAGATACCTGTCTACCCCATCAGTCATCAATTTAATATTTAACCTGGAAAATCGCTCTTAGTGACGAGGCCGCCAGTTCAAGCACTGGTTTTAAGCGTTATTGTCCTTTTGCGTGCTCTTTCTTGTGTGAACATTATAGAGTTTACCAACTTTATTGTAATACCAAAAATTACCTAACTCTAAAATTAAGTAAAATAACAGTACCTACTTATGATTTTAGGATATAATGTTATTTTGTAAGTAGGTAATACACAATTCCTTTATCATGCCATATTTGGGAGACATTTTCCTCTTTGACCTTCCTGTCCACTTATAAATGCAAATTCGTCAACCCCGATGTTTCCGTGACATGCATAAAAATTAACCAAGTGAAAAGAAAATCCGACCTTTTCCCTTGAAATTTCCTTTTGGTCCCTCGCCAAAGGACACCAAATTGGTTGAAATTGTGAAGGCAACATTTTCCAACCTTAAAAAGCAGTAGGACCTTAATCGTGAAGTAGGGCAGACAATTTACATGCACTTTGTGATGTCAAGCATTTCGAGAATACTTAATTAGATGACCTTTAGCAATATTTTAAGTTCGTTCGAGATTCGGAGACAAGTAACGACAGACTCTTGGGTGGACGATTACCATAACTATCTGTGTTTTATTTGAAACTCGTTTGCACTGTCTTTTACTTTTTTATTCATAGTTGTTGATTTATTGTACCTACTCGTATCTACTTACTAATATTTATTATATTAGCTTTTTATTTGGATTTCGCATTCATTTTTATTATGAGAAAAGTTTTTGAATTTATCAGAACATTTGTTTAACAGAAAACGTGATTTGTGGTTATTGCAGTAAAATATCACAACTCAGAATTTAGCCTGTTTGACTTGGTGTCGTTTTACCTTTGGATTTTACCTGTTTATTTATTGCCAAACTTTGAAGCATTTATAAAACGCGGCATGGTTAAGCTTTATGCATCGTGATCCCCAAAACTTATATTAGTTAGGTAGGTAGGTACCTACTAGCTGGTACCTACCGCCCCGCGGTTTCATCCGCATTTTTTGGGATAAAAAGACCCTATAGGTAT
Organism: Alcis repandata; assembly: GCA_949125135.1. Classification (NCBI taxonomy): domain Eukaryota; kingdom Metazoa; phylum Arthropoda; class Insecta; order Lepidoptera; family Geometridae; genus Alcis; species Alcis repandata. The sequence continues at coordinate 3,697,153 of OX421243.1, forward strand.
GTTAATCCAGGGTACCTTTATACCAAATTTCATGAAAATCCAATCCGCCGTTTTTGCGTGATTGACCAACAAAAATCTAAACATACCTACACACTTTGACATTTATAAAACTAGTGAGAGTAGGATGCCACCAGTTAGGCTGACACCACCACCGTGTGGGATATACCTCGCGTTCGTTTTGGAAACAAAAACAGTTAAAACGTTACTTTTGCCCACACACAGTACAAACGCAAACGATTCTGATATTTTGAACTGTTACTTTTGCCACCGATTCCAAATCGAAACGTGAGGAGCCGGGAAAAGAGAGAGAGATAGAGAGAGTAGGATGACACTAGTAATCAGATATTAACTATTAACTCATCCACCAGATCTCCTGGGCAGTGAAGCTGGGCATCATCACGCCGTCAGCGCTGATCTCAGCGCGAGCCATCGCCGGCCTCGCCTCAGGCGGCTGCTTCGTCGTCGTCCCGGTCTATGTCAAGGAGATCTCCTCAGATTCATGGCGAGGTGACGTCTTGTTACTATAGGCACCGCGTTACCAACTGAGTCGTAGGGCCATAAACGTTTAAACTTTTCAGGGCCACAATACTATCCACTATGTTTCTATCTGATTTTATTCTCGGTATGCGCCTATAACCATCTTACGCACATCACTATGCGACTCCATAAGACCCACAAGTGCGAGCGAGATAGACATACCTAGAGAAATTATTTATGGCCACACGACTCAGTTGGTAAAGCGGTGACTATAGCTTTGTCAGCTTTAACTGAAGTTGTATAAAAATCTGTTGAATTATCTCAATGACAGCCTTTAAGGTTCTGTATTTTGCTCTTTTTATTGAATGCATACTACAAGTGTCTTTACTCTTAGAATAGGATTTCAATATCTTTGTACCTAAGTGTAAAGTTACGTTTGTCTACAAATTGTTTATGTGTATTCTAGGTGCCTTGGGCTCGATGACCATGACTCTCTGCAAGCTGGGAGTGATCTTCGTGTACACGGTCGGAATGACGCTATCTTACCGCGCTAACCAAGCGGTATACCTCGCGCTAGCGGCAGCGCACGTCGTACTGTTCTGCTTCATGCCGGAGTCGCCCAACTATTTGCTAAAAATTGGACGAGAGAAGGTAAAAACCATTATGCTGATGTATTATGAAGCGGTAATGAGACTGACGCTATCTTACCGCGGTATACCTTGCGCTAGCAGCAGCGCACGCCGCGCTGTGCTGTCATGCCGGAGTTTCCCAACTATTTACTGACTACAAAAAAGGAAAGTAGGTACAAATAGTCATTCATATGTACTTAGTAATACATATTATACTATCTGTAGTAATTCAGAACCTACCTAAAGTAAAAGTTAACAACATTTGATCACGAATAATCCACAGTCTCCTTCAGGCGCCCCGTTAACTCGCCCATAAAACATGGTCAATATTGAACTAGAGTTAAACAATTCAAGTAAACATATTTAGGTTTAACGCGCGGGCTAAGATTAGTTGCTGTTTATTGCGTAAAGATTATATAACTGTGTAAATGGAGGATTAAGTTTCCGTTGGGTTTTTCTCGTTTTGTCTTTGTTCAAAGATGATAATAATTTTTGAATATTGGACCGAGGCAAATGGCTTGCAGTTAAGTTGAAATGTTATTTTATTGATTTGTCTATACATTATATCAAAAAATCAAACGCCGTCCATTAATCACAATAAAACTTAAAACTGGCTAGACGGATTTTGTTCGCTACAATACGATTTACAATTCGGTTACAATTCAATTAAAACAGAAAAGCGGTTGAAACCGGCTAAAAAGTCCTACTAATATTATAAATGCGAAAGTTTGTCTGAGTGTATGAATGATTATTACTACAACCCGGTCACAATATCTGTGCACCTGACCTCGTGCTAGCAACTCAATTTTGAGCCACTTCCCGATGTTCGATTGAGCTGAAATTTGGTATACTTATTAACATCTGTATTTTGTAACGATTGATCTGATAATAATACAATCGAACATCGGGAAGTGGCTCAAAATTGAGTTGCTAGCACGAGGTCAGGTGCACAGATACCTATTGTGACCGGGTTATACGTATCTTTGTAACTAATACACTGATTTTGATTTAATTGAACGGTCTGAAGTTTGCACACATGGCTACTTTTTATCACTGCGCGGATGAAACCACAGGGTCCAGCTGTTTAATAAAACCTCCTTTACTTTATTTTTTCGTTCCTTGCTGATTTTATCAAAAATAAATATCCTGTTGTTAATTTCAAAATGCCTTTAACACCAAAACTCGTCTTCACAGAAAGCAGCAAAGACAATAGCATGGCTCCGCGACGTGGAGCCCGAGCACAAGGTGGTGGCGGGCGAGGTCGCGAAGCTGCGAGACGAGCACCGCCAGTACCTGGAGATGCCGAGCGTCACTCTGCTCAGTGTGGGTAAAGTAAGAATGGACTATACCTACCTAGTTATAAGTACCTATAGCTATATACAGGGCTATAAGGAAAGGGTACGCCAAACCGAAAAAGGCTCATATTATGAAAAATATTGAAAATAAAAAAAAAACATCTGTTCCATAGAATAATGCCAATGACACTCGACAAAATGTATGGAACAGCTCCTTCATGCTATTTATATCTAGAAACAGTTTGTTTAGAGATTTAGTTATCTAAATCTTTAGCCATTTTCTCAGTTATTGCCTTACTTAAGTATATCATCTACCATTTTAGTTATCTTAAACCATGTAGGTAAATAAATAGCAGAGTTAATCTGAAAACAAACCTTAGGGAGATATGCTTTAATTTTAATTTTATTAGTTAATATCTTAATTACTCTAACTCAGATTTAGTGCTAAGTTAAACCTTTGCAAAATATTGCACAAATAAAAAAATAAATTTAAATGTTATTTTTGTTATCCTAGAAACTAAAAAATACATACTAACTAAGTACTTAAAGACCTAAAAGTAAAAAATGCAAAAGGAGTTTAGAAGAAAAAACAAATGTAATATTTTATTTTTTTTGAGTTTATGTCATGTCCTCATAATCCCTAAGTAGTTTAGGTACCTAACATAAATTTACTATTTAGCGATACGGTTATTTTTAAAGGAAACACTAGTTTATATTAAAATAACTATCAATGATATGTACCTAAAGTCGGAAGTATGGCGTAATTTTAGCTCTTTTCCTTCTCAATAGAGATAAAGAATTTAGGGCAAACTGAAACAAAGCAACACGAAATTGTAAATTATCCATGGATGTGAAAAAGTAAATTATCTATGGATCTGTTTCAAAATGCTTTTCTTTTTATTTATTTTTTTTGCGTTCTCACACTTTCAGAAACAAACAATGCATAGTATGATAATAGGCATGACGACAGTATCAAAAAATCGCCGATTCAATGCTTTCAGGGGACTAGCCAGATTAAAAAAATTTAAAACACGTGTTTAGTTTTATTTTTAAAAAACAGATTATTAAGATTTTCAATAAATTAAAACATTAAAATACAGCAATCGGCCATCTTGTCAGAAACAACAATCACAGCGTATGACGTCACGCTTCAGTGAACTCAGGTCATCCGCCGCTCATCACGCATAGACACAATGACATATTTACTACTCAACTTATATCTCAGGGTGACGAGCGCAGTGCTGTGCCGCGCAGGGTCTTGAATTCTGCGAGTTCAAAATTCTGGGTGGTGCAGACCTGTTATGGGCAAACGTGACGTTTAACATCAGGCGAGCGATTTACTCGTCTCGTCACTCAATTACATAAAAAACTAGCCGTGACGTCAAATCGACGCCATGACACAAGCAAGCTGTTTTCGGGCACTGTTGAAAAAATATGTGAAAAATGGCTTCAAACTTCGTTAAACTTAAGTTTATTACCGAAATAAAGGCTTTTTTGTAAATAGTAAATGTGTACTCACATTAGGGAAGAGGATTTTAAAATCTTTCGTCACGCCTATTACCTATATGCATGTTAGGGTAAAATCTTGCAACTCAATTTTGAACCATTTTCCATTTTCAGACTATGATAAGATTTTTTTTTTTTTATTCAGTAATAGGCTTGCATTTGACCGTCATCTTGCCTGATGGTAAGCAACGATACGGTCTACGATGGAGCATGCTTGCCTAGAAGAAACCGATTAACTCGCGACTTGAAGACACCTAGCCTAGATTATATCTATCGGGAAACACCCATTCAGGCAAAGCGTTCCACACCCTAGCGGTTCGCACAATAAAGGTGGAATCAAAGCGTTTCGTACGAGTTTTTGGTATATCAACCAACGGTGACGCTTTTTAGTGCCCTTATTTTGTAGTGGTAGGGCTCTTTTGCAGAGCCCGCCTGGGGAAGTACCACACCTTTGCCAGTTATTACATACACACACACACACATGCACACACATTGCACATTACTGCTTGGCTTCGCCAAGCACTGCAACGTTACTGTGTTCCGGTTGGAAGGGCATTGTTTCCAGTGAAATTTCAGGGCAAATGGGAGATTAATCAACTTATATCTCAGGGTGACGAGCGCAGTGCTGTGCCGCGCAGGGTCTTGAATTCTGCGAGTTCAAAATTCTGGGTGGCGCAGACCTGTTATGGGCAAACGTGACGTTTAACATCAGGCGAGCGATTTGCTCGTCTCGTCACTAAATTACATAAAAAAAAGATATGTCCGATTGGGCCCATTCCCAGTAGTCTTACCGAGTAGTCTTACTAGGTGAACTACGGGGAGTTTCCTTCCCAATAGTTTTATTAGTGAGACTCCTGGGAACGTTGAGCTGGGCAACTCCGATGACAATCCAAAAAAAGCTTAAAAAAAGCTAAAGCACAAAAAGTTAAAAATTAGATTAAGTTTAGTTAGTTTTAAGTATATTTTTTAATATAAATTTAATTACCTTCTTATTTCAGTCCGCGACCGGCCCGCCTTCTCCGCCCTGCGCATGACGCTCGTCCTGATGGGCATGCAGACGCTGTCCGGGTGCTTCGCCCTCATGAACTACGCGGCCGACGTGTTTACCCGCGCCGGCGGCCACTGGAGCCCCAACACGCTGGCACTGCTCGTCGGAGCGCTGCAGTTGGCTGGCTCGTTCTTTACGACGCTGTTTATTGAGCGGTTTGGACGGAAGGTGGGTTTTGAATACTTTTTAGCCTTCTGGATAGCGCGAAGGATGTTTACTCACGTATTGAAGTCAATTCTGCAAGCTTACTTATAAAGTATATGGGCCGTGTAGAAACTGGAGCCCCAACATGCCAGGGCTGCTGGTCGGAGCGCTGCAGTTTGCTTGCTCGTTCTTTACTACGCTATTTATTGAGCGGTTTGAACGAAAGGTGTGCTCTGGGGCCATTATTCTAGCGAGTGAGATATTCACTGTCGATCTCTTTAGTAATATTATGAGATTGCTATCATCATCATTATCATCATTACAGCCTTCTCTTTCCCACTGCTGGGTATAGGCCTCTTTCCTGTTGTGGCATCTGTCTCGGTGACATGCCAATCTTGTCCAGATTCGAAGTGATATTGACTGAAAAATTTACAATTCATGCAGTTACATGAATTGCTAATTTTTCGGGTACAAAAAGTAGCCTATATGTTAATAAGCTATCTCCACACAAAACTACGTCCAAATCCGTTCAGCCGTTTATTCCTGATTGAATACAAACTTTCACAAACTTATATAAGACTCATAAGTAGATATTAGTAGGATGTCTATCTGTATTTGGACTCTCCTATAAGTAAACGATAATTCTGTAAATAAGGTCTTCTCGTTTTAGTATAGTTCATGCAGTGATTTTATCGATTCTGTGGGCAAAACACAATAGTAGATAAAATTACCCACTGGTTGTCCGCAATGCGATAAACTGGCGGGTTTATGTACAATCGATGCGGCGTGCGTTCACAATTCTGTGACTAACGAGACTATATAACTGGTAGATAGATAATACGTATTTCCCTCTCACGAAACAATCATCATTATCAGCCCGTTATCGCCCACTGCTGAGCATAGGCCTCTCTTCTTGTACGCCACTCATCCCGGTCCTGTGCCAATATTGTCCAGGATCAACCCGCGATTTGCGTTATGACGTCGACCCAACGAGCTGGAGGTCGTCCGATGCTTCGTTTACCGGTACGAAACAATAGGTTTGCTTAAAAGAACCTAAATAGGATAACCGGATGAACGAATCAGACAATCATGGGCGATTTTCCATTGCTGAGTTTAGGCTCTCTTGAACGGATTAAATGATGAATTTTAAAACGCCCAGCGTAACTGCGTCAAACACACTAAACACACCCGACGACGGTTTGTTTAGTGTTTTTTAATTCAACAAACAACAACTGTTTTTTAATTAAGATATATTTTCTGCGTGGACCATCTACTAATTTTATTATCTTTAGTGCCTACAATGACTAATTAAAACTTAACCTACGTTTCTAGTTTGTGTAATTTATTTGTAATTAATTCCAAGATCGTAGATAGTTAACTAAGTTACGCTAAGTTTTATTTAATTCAACCTTGGCGTAATACAGGCTATAGGTAAGTACTACCTCTACAAAACATTGCAATAAATCATCAGAAAACAGAATAAAGTTGGTGGTTATGATGCATAATATCCTTATTTTGAACCTAATTCGAAGTTAAAACACAAAAATTAGAATAGTTATTGTTCTAGTTTACAATGGTATACTTAGGTATAAAATTGTCAATTATAAAAACATATTTTTACCTCTCTTTTTTTACATATCTATTTATTTATCTACACGACTCCGGGGTCCGTGAGTTTTGTCATTTACATGCAAATTATTTTTAACTTCTCTCTAGTTAGGTTAAGCCACACGTGCTGATAACACGGTGAAACTCTCTCGCGACTATGAAGGCCTCTGACATGGCTTCGACAACCGTATCTGCCAACCGAACTTAAACATTTATGCAACGACATTCCGACCAATTTGTTATAATTAAAATGGGAACACTCTAACTACTATTGCATTGGCTATTCCGACTAGAAACAACAAAAAAGACACGAAAACGAATGAAACCGAACGAACGAACAAAACTAAACTATATCAAAACTATTTTCATAGTAAAATTCTATCACTTTTCGTTTTCCTTTCCAGCTCCCCCTAGCCTGCAGTTCCGGCGTGGTCTCAGTCTGCATGTGCACGCTGGCCACCTGCTTCGTGGTGGGCGTGGGCCGCGCGCCCGCCTGGCTGCCGGTGGCGGCCGTGTGCGTCTGCATACTGGCGTACGGGGCGGGGCTGGCGCCTGTGCCCATGGTGCTGATGGCTGAGGTGTTTACTTTCCATGTGAGTAGAGATGGGTATATGGAAAAAAGTTGGTCAAATCAGAAATTGCCAACAGAAAACATATTGCGTTAGTTTTTGTGTCACTTTTTCTCTAGCGGACAGTTCGATACGAAAGCCAGGGCAATCCAGTTCAGTTTCGCGCTGAGAGTTCGGAGTGTACATTCATAGCATTCTTAGTGCATAGAGAAAAAGAGAGACGAAAAATAACGCGATAAGTTCAGGCTTCCGCTTAGAGTTCGCGGCACGAATCCAAGATAGGTTAGGGGAGACTGCTTGAAGAAAGTTATTACTGAAGGTACTTATTTACTGCAACAGGGCCCTAAGTAAGCACAAGGACCGCGAGCCTAAACTGAAACACGTTTGCGTTCGTCTCGCTCTGTCTGCTAGAGGAAAAGCGAGACAAAAGCTGACACGATTCAGTTCAGATTCGCGCTAAGAGTCACAGTACAGCCCCAGATCTACCCTCAAAGATTTATCAATTTTATTCCGCCACGCTGGGCACAGGCGGGTTGGAATTACATACGCCAATGAATTTCTACTCCGGACGTATGCAAGGATTCCTGATGATTTAGTACCTCTATACTTACTTTTACTGTGATAAAAATCTAATAAACACTCATTTCTCCCCAGCTCCGGGCACGCATGGCCGGCGTCTCCATGGCCTTCTCATTCTTCTGCAGCTCCATGACGGTTCTATTCTACACGCCAGTCGCGAACCAGTTCGGACCCTACGTCGTCTTCTACACATTCTCCGTAGTGACACTGTTAGGAGTCATTTACACCGTCCTCTGGGTCCCAGAGACCAAAGGAAAGAGCTTAGAAGAGATTCAGCGGTATTGGAAGAAAGAACCCGAACCGGCTTTTGTATGATTGTGACTCAATTTGATGTTTAAATTAATTTTGTATTTATTTTAAAGTCACGAGTGGTGCTGTTTTTGGCTCACTCGATCGATATGATCGATTAATAACGATGTGATAATTTCGATGGAATCGAAAAACTTCTTGTTTTGCTAGAGAAGCCTAAAGAAATATTTTCGGACTTCAACTGGAGGGCATAGATTTACCTCCGTTTTTAAGATAAATGTAAAGTTAACCGTAAAACAAAGATATACCCTAACCTTGAGGTTTTGTATCATGACTAAGTCACGAATTTTTTTTCGAGTCTTCTGAATTTTATAAAATTAACTTTAGAATTTTTAGAAAATCCTTTATTAATTAAAAGAATCGTTTATTTAGGAAACAAACAAAAATTAAACAATTTTTAACAATGAGAAATCGATGACACCTGCATAGTGCATAACTAAGTATAAAACTGTGTGATCCTGCGCAATATTTTAAACTGCTCAAAATTCTGGGTGAAAATGGTGTTAATTTTGTTGTACCACTTTTGAAACTAAATTAAGACTCTTTAAAATGGTCCCCATTCTCACATAAGAGTAACTTGAAAAGAAACGCAGCTAAAATTACTACTGTTTGATTCTCAAAACGAATCTAACGGTAATAAAATTTGACTAGACACTCTCTCATCTATTATTTACAAGAAATTATTAGTACTGAATCAGAATTATCTAACTGGAATCTGTAATCTCAAGAGTTTTATCGTATGATAGTCCAAAATCATTGTGATAGTGGAAAACTGTTACGTTAGATCATATTTTATATTTTTTATGTTGTGTAACAAAAAGCCTATCACTTGAGCCGCGATAACATTTTGCATTTTTGTCTAGTGAGAGCGAGAAAGACATATCCAAATTTTAGCTTTGTCACGCTCACACACGGATAAAAAGGGGTACTACGTTTTATTGCGGCGTGTTTTTACGCTAATTTAATTTACAAATCCGTCACAAAATGTATTTTAGAATAAAAATTATTTATTTAATTACAAACAAGGTTTCCAACCAAGCAACTACTTATATTGTTTCATTACTGATATTTATTTTTTCATGCAAGGCGAGGTATTTCCCACTTTACAACTACATAAAAAAGATGTAACAGTGTAACTCGTTGGGAAGAATAATTCACACTCGTTCGGAACCCACCCTTTTATGCAACATTTGTTACCATTATTATTACCACTTATCACTGTATTAAAAAATATATAGCGGTAGCACGAGGCCTTACATTTATTTTCGAGATTTTTCTCTTTAAAAAACACTTACATTCCCAGTTATTACCGCTGGAGACAACTGGGAAATTAACTGTAATACGTTCTACAAGCGACATTATACTTTTTAAATAGTTATTAGTTTTAAAGAATAAAGAGCCAGTTATCGCCACAACTGGGTAATAATTTCCCATCTACCACTAGCGTCAATTAGGATTTTTTTTAATCGTTACCACGAAATAAAAAACCACAAATATATTAAGTTTATTTTATTTCATATAGTATAACTAGACGTCTTACGACACAGTAGGCGACATCGCCAGGATTCTTGATTTTGGTACACTTACAAGTAGTCTTATAGAATATTGTCACTAAAAGTAAATTAACCTAACGCATGATCTTCTTACGTTGGACATCGGAGCCTTAAAGAAACTACGCCTCATCAGAATCAGAAATCTATACACAAATAAGACTGTCTGTCTGGTAGACAAAGAAAATCTGCCTGTCCTTTCGTTACTTCACGATATATCTCAATTTATAGTAAAAAAACATGAAAAATTAGAAAATTTAAAAACACTTAAACCATAAAGCGCTTTGGACAATGTAAACTTTTTTAATGTAACTTTTGACATTTGACATAGAATTGACGCAATGGCTTTTGACAGGACAACGTCTGTCGAGTCAGCTAGTTTAAATTAAACATGGTATTATTTATATCATAAACCAACATAGTACGGGAGTTTTTGTGCAGGAAAAATTAAAGGTTCCATTATGGCTAGCACGTGGCGGTAAAATTGGACTAAAAGAAATGTATGCAAAACGATGCTATGCTTTATTCTTAAACAAAAGTTTTTGGTATTAAAATTGTATTATGATGATCAAATTAAATATAAAAAAATACGGCTCAAACTGAAATAATTCGAACTCATTCCACTTTGACAAATTATAATACACCAAAATATCTAAAATCAAGCGAATTCTAAAGACTTTAGTCTCCAGATCAAAACTTGTCAAAAGTATATCCTCGTAAAGACTTAATTTAGTAAGTTTAGTCAACTAAAGTCTTCAGAATTGGCTTCCCCGGCTGAGATGTCCAACAGAAAAACTAAAAAAACAAAATGCAAACTTTCTTACCTATCGACTAATACATAAAAATAACATTAAAAAACTAAATTACTAAAGTAGAAATAAAATTACAACTAAATCAACGAGCAAACAAACGTAGACTTAAAATAAAGTTGCTATATTACAGACGTTTCTCCTAGCCATAGATTCATTATTCACTATTCAAATAAGAGCGGTATTGGCGGTGGACAACGACAAACTTATGACTCCCATTTTTTTGCATCTGGGGTCTGCTGCAAAAAGACTGGATTCCGCCAAATCCAACTTGGGCGCCACGCTAAAATGAGACCGAGTCACTTATTATAGCTTAGTCACGTTTTTGCAAGATTTGAATGAATCGATAACAAATGTTACTGAGAAATACTGAGGAATCGTCAAATATTTCAATAAAATCTTCCGGGATTCGAGCGGGATCATTTACAGCTAAAATAGTACAATTATATTAGGGAGGTATGTATATAAGTAAAGATCCCTGGCACAGTGCAGGGTTTGCGACTGGCTCTGCACTTGTGTTGGCAGATCCAAAACTTGAAAGTATCATGAGAATTATTGTACATCGAAAATAGTCTCCGTTGGCTCGCAAACTAAAATAAGCATTGAATACAGAAACTTCAAAACGAAATCATTTAAAAAAATCGCTATCCAAAGCGGCCGTAAATTCGGTGTATATCTGAATAGGTCCTTATTTCAGTAAGTCGATATCTCAACATAAAAGCCAGATTTGGTCGTGAAAAAACCTTAAATAATTATATTTATAGATTGGCAATACTGACTCAACTTGAGTAAAATCTGGTTGTCAGAATAAAGAGGTTTTATGGAATTTGATCAAAAAATTACACTTTTTTGTCAAGTAAGCAAAATATGCCTGCGCCATTTCTTCTTAGTTACTAAAAATCACTGTTCCAGCTACGGACTTTGTCTGGGTTGATAAACAGCGAGAGTGAGAGAAACGGGTGATAATTTCTGCACAATTAGAGCGAGAAGGCAAGATTCTATCGACTGAAAGTACGTCAATGTTTTAGGTTTAACGTTCATTTTTAAAGCTGCGGTGAATATAATTAACGCGTTAACTTGACACTTAACGCGCAGCGTTTACAATGAACGCGTGATATGCATACTTGCATAGTTTATTAGGCCCGGTGTCGACTTGCGTAACATAACGCTACAGTGACTTAACTCAAGACAAACGTTTCGAATGTATTTATGTCTCGAATCGCGCCCCTGCAGGCTAATTCGGCTATCCGAAAACCGAATGTATTCGACGATTGTCTTCGAAGTCTTCTGCCTTCGGAAAGAATTCGAATTTATAATATGTCAAATTTCAGAAAGATTTGACATATTCTTTCCGACTTCTTGAAGATAATCGTCGAATACTTTCGATGTTCGGATAGCTGAGTCAGCCTGCCGATCCTGCCCGATCGAAACACTATAAATAAATAAATAAATTAAATCATCACTGTATCGACCATTTCATAATTCATAATAATTTAATTTCCTGACATTTATTGATTCCAGAGCATCATTTTCGAAACTTCATTCTGGCAGCACTAAAATTGTGTCTCTTTTTTATCCGATAAATGAGAAAAAGAAATCACCATTTTCAGAGCTTAATTTAATTTAATGTAGGTATAAAATGGTTCTACGGAACACACGTTTTTACTGTAAGATTTTAATTTGATTTAAATATCCATAATTTCAATAACCTATTTACCCTCTCTTTAATATAAAGTCAAGCAATAATCTCAGATAAACCTATAGATAAAGATGGAGCACTGCGATAGATTTGGGTGAAACAAAAGAACTCCTCTACTTTCGCGCGTACGTATACAAGACGCACACATCAATACTCCTTTACTCATTTGTCAGTTGTTATCAGACCCCCTGGGGTGGGGGCGGGGGCTAGATGTTGCGCAGAGAACGAACAAACAAATAGCAAAGTAGACAAGTTCTTGGCTTCACCCAAATCTAACGCGGTGCTTCATCTGTCTCTCCAGGTTTATTGAGACAACAATCAAAAAGCTCTTTAAATGCGAATATTTTTAATCAATAATATAAATGATACTAGTGATTATCTTCACATCGTTTCAGGAAAACTCCAGTAAGCTTGAGATTTAAGGCCGATTCATATCGAATACAATGGGCCGAAGTTTGAAGGCTTCACTTGACAGGTCCAACTTTTCTAAAATTATTGATGTACTTGTCTAATAGGTTGCAAAGACAAAGTCAGATATTTTTATACGGTTTAGATCTGACAAATTGTGCTAGCAGCCCAGAGCCTCGCTCCGTTATTTTAAGGAGCTAGGTTGGCTTGGGTGATCGCTGGTAAGGGAAAACGCACAATGCACCCTTTGCGGGACGCCAGTGCGGGACCTATCGCCCCATACCGAATGAGAATCTGACAAATAAACCCTTCAAACTTGTGCCGTGACCAAAGTGTTGAGCCCGCTCAACTTTGTTAAAAACAACAATTTAAACTGTATATTTATTTTTCATCGTTAGGTAAAAGTAGCGCGACCAGGCGTTTACATGCAGCTGTGAATTGAGCCTAACAACTTTTATCCACAGTTCAACAGAACCAAACATAATGCAAATAAAGTAACATTCATATTTTATTTCATGAAAGTTTTTTCTGATAAATCGATGTAAATCTCAAGATCCAACTAAAGTCATAACATAATTTCACATACGTTGTCGCTTGATTGTAATGAGTAAAGGCCTAAAGGCCAATTCACACCAAGATAAAGTATAAAAGCCTCACTTGCACCATACGCAACAATTCAAACTCATAAAACATTTAATGTTAGCTTAGATTTGCGTCGCTGGCTGTTGCTATCTCGGTGTGAATTGGCCCTAACAGCGGAATAAAGCATTTCAGACTTACTAAAGGCCGAGCGGGGCAAAACATACAAAGCGAAGTTTTATTAAAAAAACACCAGACCTAAAAATCGACAAAAACTAAACTACTAGAAAAAACTAAAATATTAAGAAAAAAAAACTAGAAAAAATATTAACACTTTAACTGCTGAAAACACATACCTTGTCTTTTCCTTTGTGCAACGCGAATGCGGATACACACGCCAGGCGCGTAAAACACAACGCATGTAACTATTAGCAGCAGTTTAAGTGTTAAGAAGTACATAATACTTTATTCCGGTGTTACAATGTCATTTCACATTTGGTTATTTAACCAGTCTTTTGTGTAGTAAGCGTATTTCATGACTGAGGTGTCGTGGTCTCCGAATTATAAAAGGAACAATTTACATATAAATGTTGTTATAATAGTGTTATTACACAGAAAGTAAATCCACTTGGGTAGGTGTCATTCGGACCCATTTCTATAGAAGTGAATCAAAGAGACCTTTAGAAGTTAAATGAATTTCTACAGAAGTAAACCGAAGTGAACTTGTAAGAAAGTCAAACAAGTTTAAGAGAAAATAGAAGTAAACTTCCACAGAAGTGACCTATAGCAAAGTTCTATAAAAGAGAAACTAATTTCTATAAAAATGAAGAGAAATTTCACAGCAGTGAAGCACAATGAACTTCCATCTATGTAAAACGAGCTTGTACAGAAGTAAACCGAAGTAAACCCAAGTAAACTTTTACAAAAGTAAACCGAAGTAAACTTTAACAGAAGTAAACCGAAGTGAAATTTTACAGAAGTAACTCGAAGTGAACTTTTACAGAAGAAACCCGAAGTCAACTTTTACAGAAGTAATCCGAAGTGATATTTATAGAAGTGAACCAAATAAAACTACCGCAATAGTGAACTGGACTGACTTCTGGGGCATTTCACGTGAAGCGGACAGGAAAAAAAAAGTGAGGTTCTGAAAATCGATCATATTTGGCCCATTTATACTTCTAGTAGGTATGAATGTGAACACAAAATATTTTTTTTGTATAATGTATATTTCACAAGTTATGGGTTTCTAAAGAATTGTCGTAATTGTAATATCAATTTTATGAAAGTAGTTTTTCGAATTTAACAAATTTACAATAAAATATTTAACATAGCGATACATATTGGAAAAATACTGTTCTTTTTAAAAATAAAATAAAATTTAAAAAAATAAAAAAATTTAATGTCCAAAACCGGAAGTAAACTTTTCAAACCTGAATTTCAGTCACTTCGACCATTTTTTTTTTCTCTTTTTTTTTTTCAAAATATAGCTTAAAGTATATTAAAAATACACAAGAAAATTCAAAATGGGATCTCTATTTGTTTAGGAGTTAGATGAATTAATGTACATACGCGTCGCGATGGCCGTGATTCTGACGCTTGCATAGATCGAGTAATTTGCGCGATATTTCATTAAAACTCGCAACTTTATTAATATTTTATCTTGTTTCAGCGTATTTAAGCTCTTACAAGGATGTGGAATAAGTATTATTAATATAATATACTAGCTTTCGCCCGCCCGGTATGTCCAATCTTAATAAATTATAGCCTAATATGTTTTATTCTGGTGTCTTAGCTACATTACTGCAAAGTTTCATCAAAATCCATTCTGTAGTTTTTGCATGAAAGAGTAACAAACATACATACATACATCCATACATTCTTACACACTAAGTATAATACTTAGTCTTCAAATAGAGACAAACTTTGTACAAGAAAGAGATAGAAATATGACGTGCGGTTTCGTATATATCCTAGTAATATTATGAACTTAAAAATGTGTAAGAATGTATGGATGTATGTATGTATGTTTGTTACTCTTTCATGCAAAAACTACAGAATGGATTTTGATGAAACTTTGCAGTAATGTAGCTAAGACACCAGAATAAAACATATTAGGCTATAATTTATTAAGATTGGACATACCGGGCGGGCGAAAGCTAGTATATTATATTAATAATACTTATTCCACATCCTTGTAAGAGCTTAAATACGCTGAAACAAGATAAAATATTAATAAAGTTGCGAGTTTTAATGAAATATCGCGCAAATTACTCGATCTATGCAAGCGTCAGAATCACGGCCATCGCGACGCGTATGTACATTAATTCATCTAACTCCTAAACAAATAGAGATCCCATTTTGAATTTTCTTGTGTATTTTTAATATACTTTAAGCTATATTTTGAAAAAAAAAAAGAGAAAAAAAAAATGGTCGAAGTGACTGAAATTCAGGTTTGAAAAGTTTACTTCCGGTTTTGGACATTAAATTTTTTTATTTTTTTAAATTTTATTTTATTTTTAAAAAGAACAGTATTTTTCCAATATGTATCGCTATGTTAAATATTTTATTGTAAATTTGTTAAATTCGAAAAACTACTTTCATAAAACTGATATTACAATTACGACAATTCTTTAGAAACCCATAACTTGTGAAATATACATTATACAAAAAAAATATTTTGTGTTCACATTCATACCTACTAGAAGTATAAATGGGCCAAATATGATCGATTTTCAGAACCTCACTTTTTTTTTCCTGTCCGCTTCACGTGAAATGCCCCTTCTACCTAACTGAACCGTGTAATAACACCATACATAGTAAAATTAGTCATATCTTGGTGCTTCAAAGTACTCAAACACGCCAATATACAATTCAAGCCTTACGGGCTAAGAATTAAAGTAGATTTTAGCGCAAAAATTTCATATACATCCTAAAAACCAAAATTTGTAACACATTTCAACCAAATGAGTATCGGACATTCTGTCCTTATAAATAAGGGGTAAGAAACCTTGTATCCTATCAGAAACGGGACAAATACAGCATATCTATAGATTTTATAAAGTGAGTCCCATTAAAAACATTCGATTTATTTCGTAAAATTAATATTTGTTTCTTTTTACATAAGTATTACATTTACATCTGATGATCCTAGCTTAGACAACGTTTTGACAGATAATTTGACATCAGTGACAGTTACAAAGAAATTGCCCTTTAGGCGAAAGCTAGAGGCTAGAGGCTCAATATTTATCGCGATCCGTCTCCGATCCACACCGCAGTCCAATATGCTAGGCTACACAAAGTGGCCTGCATCATGATCCATAAATACAATAGGCTACACGCAGTAAATCATGTCATGATCCACTAATACGTTAGGCCACGTGCAGATCCTTACCACGATCCATCTATACGAAAGGCTACACGCTGTAGCCCATTCTATATTCACGATCTATCTATATACTAAGCGTACAAACAGTAACCCGTATCATGACAATTCAATACACAAGGCTACACCACCCGGATCACGATCCATCAATATAAAAGACTACACGTAGTCCAAGTCCAAGTTTGAAGACTTTATTTGACAGATCTAAACTAACTAAACATATTGTTTTTTTTTCATTGCGATCTGTTAGACAAGGACATCAATACTTTTAGAAATATTAGATCTGTCAACAAAAGCTATCAAACTTGGGCCCAGTAACCCGTTAGACCCATCTATCTATATGTTAGGCCACATGTAGTAATACAAATCACGACCCGTCAACACGCTAGGCTAGTCAGTCCCAGTAATCCGAATCACAACCCACCAAACAATAGGCTACACGACTGCCGTGCGTGAGCTAAAAAACAGTTAACTAAAATATGGTCCAATGTAAGTTGACCCCTTCTAGCTTAGTATGTAAAATAGACTGGGTTCAAATTATATTGGACAATAAATCAATTTCCTGTTAGAATAGTTTTACGCACGGCAGTATCAGTCTATATCAAGAGATACTCGTTGGATCGCGATAAATATTGAAGCGAATGTCGAAGCCTTCGCCTTCGACTTGATTTTATCATACAATCAAATAAATGTCGACCAATTTATCTGCACTTGAGTTCGAGCGCCACCATCGCAATTTGTGAACAAAACTGACAAAATTACTTCGAAAATTTAGTTTCTGTCTTTGGCCAGCTCCGCAGATAGCTTGGTCCAAAACATACTGTCCAAAACAATGCAAAATGATCACAATACCAAGTCTTCAAATCATATCAAATAGTAAAAAATAATACAAAGAATTCGACGCCAAAAACGGCTTTTCCTAACGAAAACCTGTTTTCCCTGACTTCCAAATTCAAAAGTAACGTGTTACCTGCCAATGATCTGTCAACACAATGCCGGGGCGCGGCCGGTGACGTCACGCGTGGCCGCGCTCTCATTCGCTGGCTTGTTTCGCGGTATCGTCGATATCCGTTTCCAGGGGCTGCTCCAGACCGGGGAGTTGGATTTGGGTGTCCGACGCTTCTGATGGCTGTAAAAGTAAATTAAAATATATAAATTAAAACTTATAAATAAAAAAATAAATAATTGTGACTACTAGCGCGTCTCTGGATACTTAGGTATCCTTAGTATGCAAACACCGTTATTTTTCTTTTTTTTTTATAGTGACTTCTAGCTTTTTCACATTAAACTGATCGTCTTTCGTTCTTTCAGAGTTATCAATGAAATAACCTTAATATTGAAATCACCGCCCCGCTTCGGTGGAACGGAGCGGAGATTTTGAGGTTTCTATTGGTTAATATTTGCACAACTCCACTCCAATGAACAGGCAGCCTAAGACGGCATATAGTGACGTCATATAGACTATAGTGACTATAGACTATAGTGAGATATGTACTAATATTAGTGATTACCTGAACATCAATACTTCCAGACCGACCGGCGACTTCCGGCACGCCGACGGTAAGCTTGTAAATAACACATGGACAATACATTATATCGTACTGTACATACATTCGATACATACAAATCATACATACATTATAATATGCTTGCTTTTGCTACTTTAGAGTTGCAACTGGCTAAGTTTGTATAAAAGTTTGGTTTATGAAAACTTGTAATTTAAAATGCTGAGGTAAATTCTAAACTAGTCTCGGAAGGTACTGTTTGAGTATTCACACCTAGTCCTTTCTGTTACACCTGGTAAACACTATCTAATCCCTATATATCTAAAGTTCATTTTACAAAAGAAGTCCAATTGCAATAACGTTGATGAGCTACATTTTTTTTTGTTTTATTAATTAATTTTTGTTTTATTTTTGCTAATTTTTTTTTATTTAACGTTTCGCTAAAATTTCTCTCTGATCTATTTCAACTTTAAATTAGTAAAACATCAGTAGAGCAATTCTGTGGAATCTTTAGACATAATTTATAATAAGCACTACTTTCGAAATTATTGATAGTCGACTGGGTTGGTCCCACAGTTAAAGTTCAGTCAGTCTTTTGCGGCTTAGCATACCCTACCCCTTCTGTATAGTAGTTTTCAATATCTCGATTCATTCGCAACCTTTTTAATCCTCCCACTGCTGGGATACAAATACAGGTCTACCCTCGAAGGGTGATTAGGCCGTATCCAGTACGCTGGTCAAGTGCGGGTTGGTAGATTCACATCCACCATTGAATTTCTTCTCCGGACGTATGACGGTTTCCTCACGATGTTTTCCTTCACCGAAAAGCCAGTGGTATGTAAATTCATACATAAGTTGCAAAGAACTCATTGGTACGAGTCGGGGTTTGAACCCGTCACCTCAAGAATGCGAAGCGGCTGTTCTCCCACTGAACTACCACGGTTTAAATATCTTGAATGTATTTTAGTAAATGTTACCTCGACGTCGTTGGCGTTTTCCCGCGACGGGTCGCTGAGGCGGCGAACGCGCTTCTTACTGCGCGGATTGAGGTCTTCTTTGGCGGCGCCACGTTTCGGCTGGAACTGTCGTTACATACCACACATTACTTCACTTCTCAAAAAAATAAATTAAAACAACTTTTATTGTATTGTCATCTAAAACTTATTGTCATTACACAGATACCAAATTTCAGCTCAATTGGACATCGGAAAGAGGTTCATAATTCAGTTTGCAAGATTTGACATTTTACATATTATAGATTTTTTTTTTAATTTTAATTTTGTAAATTGTTAAAATTAGTGCTATTTTCAATTATACATATACATACTTAGGATACAAACTTTGCAAGTAAAACAAAAGCTTGTAAAAATAAAATAATAGTAGATTGTACAACGAGTGCATAAAACAAGCCATTTTATGCGAATTAAGTCGATGATAAAATGGGTTTTATGCACGAGTTTTACATTCGACTTTTCACTTCAATTGCGAGAAAATGAAAGTATAATAAAATTAAAATAGATTATATAATTAATATAATATGCTACTGTGCACCGCGTCCTGCCAACGAGTCATCGAGTTAACGCACGCACCTAGAAGACTAATAAGCGACAATGGACAACAATTTGTGAGTGCTGTAATGCAACAACTCTAGGTGAGTTGTTGCATTACAGCACTCACATTGTCACGGTCACACTGTCTCTATTGTATTAAGCATAATCATGCCCTAGGGAAGGATGTAGCACCGAGCTGCATCTCTCCGTCACCACCCGACACAACCTTCCTGCCTGTGACGCCGTTGCTTCGAGAGGGGAAGGAGCAGCACCGCACTGCATCTCCCCATCACGACCCACACAACCTTCCTGGCTGTGACGCCGTCGCTACCAGAGGGAAGGATGTAGCACCGCCCTCCAACATCCCCCATCACCATCCGACACAACCTTCCCGACTGTCGAGACGCCGTTGCTTCCAGAGGGAAGGGCATCCCCTCTGTAGCACTGATCTGCATCCCCCCATCACGACCCAACCTAACCTTCCTGACTGTGACGCCGTCGCTTCCAGAGGGGAGGGCATACCCTCTGTAGCACCTTGCTGCACCCTAGTACGCAAGCTACTACCCGGATCGAGTCTAAGCACTTACCGAGGCGCGACCCATCGCCTATAACTCGGGCGGCATTCTCCTGAAGTCAGTCTGCCGCGCGCAGTCGTCGCATCCGCAACGGTAAGTGGGCTGTGACAGTAAGCGCCTCAGTCGGAGTAGTTTAGCCATCGGTCGGGTGCATCGAAAAATTTTAACATCACCGACTTAGTGCAGCGTGAAGTATCAGTTACCGCACGATTTTCGTACCACCACTGACTTGTGTAGCGTGAAATATCAGTTACCGCGCGATTTGAGTACCTACCGCCACGACTTGTGTAGCGTGTAATATCAGTTACCTCGCGATTTGAGTACCACCACTGACTTGTGTAGCTTAAAATATCAGTTACCGCGCGATTTGAGTACCGCCACTGACTTGTGTAGCGTGTAATATCAGTTACCTCGCGATTTGAGTACCATCACTGACTTGTGTAGTGTGAAATATCAGTTGCCCACATTGTACTGTAATTCTTCGAGAAAATAAAATCTTACCATTACTGGACTTTGAATGAATCTATTTGTTTAAGTGACGAAAAGTATTTTCCCTACAGTCACCCCAGAAAGGCTGTTCCTAAAATAAT
The DNA here is from genome assembly GCA_949125135.1 of Alcis repandata. Taxonomy (NCBI): domain Eukaryota; kingdom Metazoa; phylum Arthropoda; class Insecta; order Lepidoptera; family Geometridae; genus Alcis; species Alcis repandata. The sequence goes on from OX421243.1 coordinate 3,717,964, forward strand.
TTTTTTAGATTTTTTTAACATGTATTTGCATTTTTATTTTATAATTTTATATTATTTATAAATTATAATCTATCAAACGAAGCTTTATTAAAATTACATACTTATTTCAAGAGCCTCAAATAGTGCTTGGACATTCTGAATCAAATCGAGGTTTGTAATTCCGTTTTAAAGTTAATCTACTATTACTTTTAAATGTACAGCACTTGAAGTTCATAGTGTTTTTACATGTTGAAAACCAGTGATATTTGTATTACAAATAAATGTTTGCCAGACGTTTTTAAGATATGCCCATAACTGTCATTTTAATCAAGCTAATATAAAGAACTATCTAATAAAAATTTTAAAAAATATAAGATTTTTATTTATTTTCTTTTACTTTAATTTCCTCGCAATTGAAGTGAAAAGTGTAGTGCCATAACTCGTGCAAAAAACCCATTTTATTCTCTACTTAATTATCCGCCCTCGCCTTCGGCTCGGTCTTGCTAAACGACTCTGATAAAATGGCTCGTTTTATGCACTCGTTGTACAATCTACTATTTATTTTGACTGTTGTTTCGAACAATCACAACAGTCGCACAAATTTGGGATTATTCCGATCTGTCCGCGGACAGTTCAAATAAAAAAGTTCGATCTGTCTCTTTGTGGGGAAACATTTTTGTCCGATCTGTCCCCATGAGGGGACAAAACTGAGGGACCGATCGGAATAATTCCAAATTTCTTTGTCGGTGGATAAACGGACGTTTAAACTCGTTAAAATTTGATGTCGAGTTAGTCGAGTCTAGACGTCGTTTTATCTATCCACAAAGATCGATACTTGCACTTTGCGTATTCCAGGGCTTCCTAAACTGTGCGTCGCGAAGCCCTGGGGCGCCGCGGTATTATCCCAGGGGCGTCGTGAGACGATCTAAATTGCTAGTCATTTTCGACAACACTTTCGACAGAACAATTCATAGAATTGTCCTGCGACTTCAGCCTTAAGCTCCAATATAACAAGAATAAGCTACTTGAATTCTGGAGTTATTGTTATTACTTACTAGCGGCCCGTCCCGGCTTCGCACGGGTAGACTTTGGGATAAACGTAGAGTAAATTGAAATCGGTCCAGTCGTTCTCGCGTGATGGCGTGACCAAAGGTGTTGAGAATAATTATAGGAACTCTTTGTTATAACCTCTATTCTCATGCTATTGCGTAACTATAGCAACCGTAGTTTGTTGATGCTAACTTGTCAATTTATAGTAAAAATTATCAGTATAAAACGCACACTGTTTTGATAGATATGATTGAATTTGAACTTTGTACAGAGGTAATAAAGTGCAAATTGACTCTTGGACGTTAGGAACATACCAACATTGCTTAAACAACAGTGAGTGCTTGCAATTCAATATGAACTTTATACAATAGCAATAAAGCTCGTTTTAGTTAGAAAACGTTTGTATGGGAAAAACAAAAGGGCTGTTTTTAGGGTTTTTCAATATTTCTAAGAGATTTTCTTAATATTTTTTTCTGTAAGAACCTTCTCCTAATAATAACAAATACAACAAAAAAAGAATTAGTGAAATCGGTCCAGCCATTCACGCGTGAGGCCGTGACCAAGGAAAACGGGTTTCATTTTTATATATATAGATTAGGCTAGAACTACAACTTGTAAATATGTGGCACGGTCAGGACGTCGCCAAAATATGACAACTTCCCAAGGGCGTCACAGTTAAAATAAGTTTGGGAAGCCCTGGCGTATTCTATTAGTGTATTCTAGTTGGTAAATTACCTGCAGTTCCGGCGGTAAGAAGACTCTGGTATTGGCGAAGCACTCGGGTTGCGGCGCGAAGTACATCGTGGGGATGCGAGTGTCGGCGGGGAAGTCCCGGAGCTCGAAGGACTGGGACTTGGCCCAGATAACGGACATGGCTAGGTCGCATACCGCCCATAGTTTCTGGAAGAAGTTCATTGGATAAGTTTGAATTTTCTTAGAAATTAGAAAGATAATTTAGTAGTTCAGATGAGAGTGAATATTTGGGCCTTTTTTCAATTTTTATTTAAAAATTCCCGTAAGAGCCTATATTTCTCCTATATTCCTAATAAAAAATATAAGAACAAGCAAAATGATGTTTTCATAACTAATAAATAAAAATGGTTTTTGCTCTATATTTTTCTTTTATTTTGTACCAAACTATTGTCTGAAACTCCAATTAATATGTCCCTTTAACACTTTGGCTGCGCCTAATAATCATATGCGTTGTGTTTTACGCGTCTGGCGTGTGCAGCCGCACTCGTGTCGCACAAAGGAAAACACAAGGTATGTGTTTCCCGCAGTCAAAGTGTAAATAATGGTGATTTTCTGGTTTAACACAGTTTCCACATTCAGCCAGCACCACGTAAACACTCACATAGTTAACAGCGTCGTCGGTCTCGTTAACAGCGTCTTTATGCAGCTTCATGCGTTCGATGAGGCTCTTGAAGAATCCGTAGCAGAAGAAGTCGTTCCGAGTGACGAGAGGCTCCATAACGAACCAGAGGCAGTTCTTTACCGCCTGCGAAAAGTAGAGTTGCAAAGTATAGTAAAGTAGCTAATAGTTACACGGCGCAGTCAGTCTCAGAATAAGCTACCTTTGTTACCAGAAATGGACCCAAGCTTGAAGGCTTTTTCTAAATTTTCCAAAACTATTGCCGTCTTTGTCTAATACATTGCAATGATAAGGATAGATCTATTTTAGTAGTAATTTTAGATCTGTCAAATGAAGCCTTCAAACACAAGACACACTCACCTGTGTCACTTCCCCAACACAGGATTTATCCTAGTGGGAAGCTATGAGTGTGATACGTTTATTTATTTATTTTTAAACTTGGGCCCAATGTCATCAAAAAACGTGACGTTTAACATCAGGCGAGCGATTTGCTCGTTTCGTCACTTAATCACATAAAAAAAAAAGTTTTTTTAAATCTTTTTTTTACTATTATTTTTTTTACCTTGAGTTGCGTCACGTTGTCGTAGGCCGTGAATGCGGGGTCGTGCGTCAGCACCGGCACCGCGAACACTAGCATGTAGTCGGGCAGAATGTGAGGCAGCTGGGACACTGCGCGCTCCACTGGAACAAAGCGATCCAATTATACAGGGTTATTCATAAAGGGTATGCTAAGCCAAAAAGGGCTCATAGTACTCATCATTATGAGCAACTTTTATTATGGGACCAACCCGGAATTCGCGAAAATAAAATCAGCTGTTCCATAGAAAAATGTCAATGACACTCGACATAATGTGACCTTTAGTAACACTGGTCAGTACTGTTCCGGATGTTTTTTCATATTTTTTTGTTTTTTTTTTTTATGCCATAGGTTGCAGACCAGCAAACGGGCCGCCTAATGGTAAGCGATCACCGTCGTCTATGGATACCTGGTACCTGTTTTTTTTTACTTTTTTATCGCTATTTACCTTTAGTCCCGACAGTAATGTTCCGGATGTAGTCCCGGCGGCGCACCACGTCGGCCAGCATGTACTGGCGGACCAGCGTGCGCAGGCGCCGGTCCGGCTCGCGGCCCGCGAGCGCGTACATTCCCATGAAGTCAAGGGGGAGGCACTTGTTCGGGATGCCCTGGGGAGCGAGAGAGGACATTGTTTACAGCACAAAACACGTTTTATTTATCTATAGTCATAAAAATGAATCTCTATTTCATTTGGTTATCGCAACATGCGTGAACGGATGGAACAATTTCGCTAATTATTTTGTTGTTGTGTTAATTATTGTCAGTAGAAGGTCCTTATGAAAGAAAAAAATATGGAAGTTGAGCGGAACGTTAGAAAATGTAAAACAATTATTATTCGAATTCCATAATCGTAGGACAATGTCTGTCAGATCAATTAGTTTACATACATAAAAAATGTTATGATGATTTGCGAAGACTGAGTTGAAATTCATCCCGCTAGATTTCATAATTTTCACTATTTTAAATTACAAGTTATCTACGAGTCAAACATTTACATAAACTTAGGTGCAACCTTAAAAGTTTATAAGCAGGTATGTTCTTGATAAAGACAACAAATTTCATGTATAAATATTGAATATGGTGGGACAAACGCAGTCAATTGACCTCATCGCAATATAAAATTGACTTGGATAGATCAGAAATTATAAAAGTAGATAAATAAAAAGGTAGATTGAAAATCGTTAACTGTTTCTGAATAGAGAGCATATCACAAGGCACTTTGAATGGTGCACCACTGTCTCTTGGATTTATTTCGAAAATTATAAAGTTTACCTTTGAAAGTCCTTTGTGTAGTTTCGTTGCGAAAGCTTCTCTGACTTGTGGTACTTCATCCTGCAAAAGAAATTTTTTATTACTAATGGACCTGCAATATATATACTTTATTTTCGGCATATAGTGGGCAAGTATGTAAAATATAATCTACTAGTCCTGATTCTGATGGATAGTTTTATTACAATTCTATTGAGGTATTCTGGTTCGTTGGAGTCTTTCTCACTGTCTCTCTTATTAGAAATGACATTAGAGCGAACGTGACTGAGATAATCTCGGTCACGTTCATTGCGACGCCAAGTATGCACCTGCACCTATATGCCCAACCGTTTATCTTAGTCCTCGCCTGCGCGGTACAGAGGCGCGGGGGTATGACGGCGCGGGGGACTGAGAGGGCGGCGCGGGCGTCTCTCTCTCTCTCTCTCTCTATAGTATAATAACATTGCTAGAGTTGCATTTGTTTATTACTTACAACCATGAGATGCGAGAGGTTGTAGAACTGGTCCGCAGTGAACTGGTCTCCGACGCCTTTTTGTTCGCAGATCTTGAGCATCGCGGCGCCCGCCGCTAGCCGCAAATGCGCCATCTCCGCTTTAGATAGACGGTTTTGCTGAAAGAAGATAAAATAATTGGCTGTGATATACAGACAGAGACTGACTCTGACCATAAGAGTTCTTTGTTATAATTTTGACACATAATCCTACAAAAAGTAAAATAACGAAAAGCTTAGCTACGGACCAAATGTAGAGTAGCGTATGCATTTAGATAATTTTATGAGGTTTTTTCTAAATGTTTTCCGAGTTGATAGTTCATCTTTCTTCAGGCCGAGCTGCCAGCAAGCCATGAACTTTAGCCCCTCAAGTTTGCAGCTAATTTTAGACCTAATCAACTAGAAAAAAATTACCAAAATACCTGTAACAGATCCCCTTTATGTATGATGAAAGCGTTGAGCATCCTAAACGTCTTCTGAGCCGATAGTTCATCTTTCTTCAGGCCGAGCAGCCAGCGAGCCATGCACTTGAGTCCCTCCAGCTTGCAGCGGGTCTCCTCGGGCAACTCCTCTTCCAAACACCAATCACTTTGAGGGACTTGGGAATTGGAACCGCCCTCGCGAACTAAGAGCTCTTTTACTATCTGTGAAAGAGTTTTGGAGTTTATAACTGTTGTCTAAATGAAGGTAGTACGGAAAATATTCGCAGATATTTGACTATGTGGAAGAGCTTTGGAGTTTATAACTGTTGTCTAAATGAAGGTAGACGGAATATACCGTCACGTCAAAAAATGTATGTAGTTACCTTTCTAGAGACGATATTCTTGATGTGCACAGGAAAGTCTTCAGGCAAGTTGTGCGCGATGTGCCCGAGAGTGACGATGGCGGTGCGGTAGTGCTCCGAGGCGGGGCTCAGCGTGGCCTTCAGCGTGTCCAGGATTTCGGTGAAGATTTGAGATCTTTGCTCCGGGACGTTGACGAATAGACATCTGTGTGGATAAAGGTCATAAATCTGAGATTGATGCTCTGCCCCCCTGGCCAAGTTGTAATTCTATTATCGAACAATGTAGAAGAGTAGGAAAATTTATGGGACTGACATTTCTATACTCTATTTATTGATTCTACTAGCTGCACCCCGCGGTTTCACCCGCGTTTAAAAAAATAAAAAGTATCCTATGTTATTTCTAATATGTACCTCCAAGAAATTGCGTACAAAGTTTCATGATGATCAGTTAAGTAGTTTTCGCGTGAAAGCGTAACACAAACTTACATTCACATTTATAATATTAGTAGGGATTTTCTATGATTCTCGATTATGAAATTGCAACTTGGCTAGGGGGGCTGAAACATTCAAGTTGTTCAATTTATATTGGACCATATCTCAGGTAACTGCGTTCTAGCAAAAGCACAATAGCAAAACAGTAATCTTTGTATAGTGTAGCGGTAAATGTTAGTTACCTGACAGCATTTTTAGCTTGTTTCGGCGATCCGACCTCAGCGTACGCCTTGCAAAGCGAGATCAGTTTTGGAAACATCGTCGGGCACGCTTCTCCTGCAAACAAACAAAGAAACGTCTATTAATCGCGAAAGATAAACTGGTCACAGATGGATTTTCATTAGGATAGGCTTTAGTCTAGGCTACAGCCTAGAGGAAGATGTGGATTTTTAACCGTGTAAAAGAGGGGGGTGATAAATTTTAAACAACACTAACGGCGTCAAATAGCATAAACAAATAATTTCAATTCTAATACACATTAGCCTTTTAGATTATATTTTGTACTTCTACTACGCTTTCAGCCGCTTGTAGTGGAAGTCAGGAAGCACGATCGCTTCCATATGCTACGTTTTAAGCGGAAGCAAGAAAGCACGACCACGCGCTAAGTCCATCCCCTGCACTCACCGAGCGTCCACTACGCTTCAGCGAAAGACAGTAATCAAGACCGCTTCTACTAAGCTTTCAGCGGAAGTGAGGCAGCGCCGTGAGCCGCTCGAGCACGTCCTCGTGCAGGAAGTGCGCCAGTAACCTGCGGTACTCACCGAGCGGGCGGTACTTCCCCAGGAAGGTGAGCGCGGCGAGTATGTACGGCGCGACGGGCTCCTCGTCCAGCTCCAGCAGCGCCGTGAGCCGCTCGAGCACGTCCTCGTGCAGGAAGTGCGCCGGGAACACGAACGACAGCATCACCAGCAGCTTCAGGCCGCGCTCCGCCGCCTTCGGCCCTTCTATGCCTGGGGAGGACTCGGAGTTATGAGTACTATTTACAAGACATGACATGATGTCGTCTGATGATGGCGACCCTGGCTATCTTCGGGCGTGTGCTCGTATGTAGCTGGTTACAAGAATAGAGGTGCTTGCCTGCCTTCTGGCCTTTTATGCTCGAAGAGGACACATTTTATAAGTAGATACGTAATACGAACAAGCATTTTGTTGAGACGTTTCATTGAGACAGCAAATTAGCATATGAACATACCAATAGTAACATCAACATACCACACTCCTCAGCGATGCTAGGGTCAGACCCCTTCACGGCCCCCTCCACTTATCCCACCAGTACAAGCAGTGATTCGTGGCCTATCATCACCGAGCTTACACGTTCGAGGAGCATCTTAACCGTATTGTAGAATAGCAAACAAAACAAAAACAATAGACAGTCTTATTGCTAAAGCTTAAGTAACGTCAACATACCACATTCCTCAGCGATGCTAGGGTCAGACCCCTTCACAGCCCCCTCCACGTATCCCACCAGTACGAGAAGCGACTCGTGGTCTATCATCACCGAACTCACACGTTCGAGGAGCATCTTAACCGTGTTGTAGTATAGGTTCGTCATCACCGGCTGCCCCAGTTTCTTTAGGACGCTTGACTGAAAGGAAAAGATTAGTTTTGTCTTGAAAGAATCTCTAAGAATTGCTTAGGAAAGAATGTTAAAAATTAGTTTTTTCCTGACTTAGCTCGTAGAAATCAGAGGAGAGTTTTTCACAAACAATGTTACCAAAAGCCAAAAAATCAGCTGTTCCATACATTTTGTCGAGTATCATTGACATTTTTCTATGGAACAGAACATTTTTCATTTTTCGCGAATTCTGGGTTGGTTTCATAGTAAAAGTTGTTCATAATGATAGGTACTGAGCCTTTTCTTTTTTTTTATTTAGCATACCCTTTCTATCAAATCAAATCAAATCATTTATTTGCAATACAATTTCATAACATTCTTAAAAATAATCTTAATATATATAAATCTCGTGTCACAATGTTTGTCCTCAATGGACTCCTAAACCACTTAACCGATTATAATAAAATTCGCACACCATGTGCAGTTCCATCCAACTTGAGAGATAGGATAGTTTAAATCTCAAATTATAGTCGCAATTTTAATTTACTGCAAATTATATAATATATACTGATAATTTTTACTATAAATTGACAAGTTAGCATCAACATACTACGGTTGCTATAGTTACGCAATGGCTTTTGACAGGACAACGTCTGTCGTGTCATCTAGTAGTTTTGTAAATAGTAATTGTAATTAGCCTGCAAGCAGACATGCAAATATTTAAACGTATTAGTATCTATTATGTTAATTATAATATTTATTCAGTGTTTATCTTTAAAATTCATAAATTCTTTAACACTATAAAACATTTGCTACGTAGCCAGTCTGTTAATGATTTTTTAAATTTATTTATTATTCTATTGAAAGTTGCTCGCTCTGTATAGCCAAAACAAATGATTACTGTGTAAGAGGGGCGTGTCTTTAACGTGGCCGTGACTTAACACTTTGGCTGCGGCTAGTAATCCCATGCGCTAGCCCCAGGAGCGGCTAATAGTCCAACGCCTTGTTTTTTACGCGCCTGGCGTGTGCAAAGGAAAACACAAGGTGTGTTTCCCGCAGCCAAAGTGTTAAAGGAAACAGCTAATAAGCATTATTAGCGAATTTTGTATGTCATACAATAATAATACGACTACATTGTTGCTTCCCATCAGGTGAAATTGTGGTTAAAGATATGTCTAGTTTGACACAAGAACATTATTTTTACAAAACCAATAATTAATAGTTAAAAAAAACTAAAAAGGTAAAGGTAAAGAGCGGGCTCTTTTTCCGCAACTAGGCCGGTAATCGGCCCTTTTTGCGTGACATATGCGGGTTTTCCTCACGATGTTTTCCTTCACCGAAAAGCCAGTGGTATGTAAATTCGTACATAAGTCCTAAAGAACTCATTGGTACGAGTCGGGGTTTGAACCCGCCACCTCAAGAATGCGAAGCGTCGGTTCTCCCACTGAGCTACCACGGCTCTTAAAAAAAAAAAAAAAAACTAAAACAAAAAAAAAAAAAAAAAAAAAAAAAAAAACTAAAAAAAAAAAAAAAAAAAAAAAAACTAAAAAACACGCTTTGTTTAGTGTATTGTCATCGGTCCTCGATAATATATCTACAAAGTTTGAAAGAAATCTGACCGTTTAAAGTGGGTCAAAAAGGCGCTCAAAGGAGTCGGTTACAAACATACAGGTGAAGCTAATAAAAGCGTGTTAAAAACAAAAACCGACTTCAAAATACCGACTATTGAGTTATTCATCTATTTGTCGCGCACGTACCTAATGCAAATTTAAGACCTATATAGTTTTCTCATGGATACCATTATCAGAACTGGACTAAATTAAATTGGGAAGCGTCAGCTTTATAATAAAAAAAGAATCAACAAAATCGATTCACCCAGTCAAAAGTTATGAGGTAACAAACATAAAAAAAAATAAAAATAAAAAAAACATACAGTCGAATTGATAACCTCCTCCTTTTTTGAAGTCGGTTAAAAAAACTATTGGCTGTGACATACAAACATACACCAAAGTCTCGCCTTAAGGGTTCTTCAGAAAGACGTTCCGAACCTTAAAAATAGATAAAGTTCATAAACTTACCGTGGTACGAACGCAGACCTCGCAATTGACACCCGGGTTCAATATCGTCTCCATTCCTTGCAACAACTCCGGAGCTTGCTTCATATGCTGCGAGAACTTATTCAGAAACTCCTGCGCTTTCACCGACTCGGGCAGGAATTTAGAACTTATGTTCAGCACTTTAGCGATCATTTCTTTTTGCACGGCCGGGGTGGGCGGTTTTCTATGGAGGTCGACCCACTCGGCGACCGTGCGCCGAACGGCCAGCTGATGCTTTTGGAGTTCTACGAACGCTTTAGTAGCGTTATCGTCGACGTTAGTCATTAGGTAGTACAGTTTCTTCATACGAATCGGCGGGGGCAACGTGTACGGAACCAGAGACGTGTTCAACAGCCTCTCGACGAGGAGACGGTCTTCTAAAGCCGTCATGTAGTATCCGTGAAGGATTTTGTCTTTGATCCATTGAGCGGCTTTCTCCGTCGCCGGCGGCACGCTTTCCTCTGTCAAGAATTTCTTGTAGATCATCGCTAGACCGGACATGGCTTCTTTGCGGATTTTAAACTTCTTGTCTAGAGTTCTCTCTTTGACAAAATGTAGGAGATCCTCTGATTCAGCGACCGCGTTGAAATCTCTTTGAGCCGTTGCTATTATTGCCATAACGACTTCGTACCTAACTTGCTCGTGAGCATCATGCTGTCTCAATTTCAAAGTCTCCGTGATATCTTTCCGTAAATCCGGATGGTGGACGAGGAAATGCATGCAGTATTGCACGCATTTGATCCGTATAGGTACGGATATATCGTTGAATCGTCCTAAGAACGCGCGCCATAAGGCCGGGTATTGTTTGGCGAGTTCCGAGCCGGGTTCGGAAAACATCCTAGCTAGGAGGGCAACCCCACTCAGTCTCTCTTGGAACTGGGCTGATTTCAGCTTGCACTCGAGTTGGGGAAGTACTGCCATGAGAGTAGAGGGGCAACACTGGTACAGCTCGTAGATAAGCTCGTATACTTTGGCGAATATGGGCAGGTTCTTCTCATCTTTGCCGAGGATCAAGACGTGGTTGAAGAACTGTGAAGGAATGAAAATTACTGGTTAAATTCATGAATATTTAAAATTTAGATAAGACTAAATTTTTTAATCGTATTCCTGCTATCGAAGGCCAAAAAAGCCACTTATCGAATACTTCGACAAAAATTTAATAATTCTCGACATAATACATAATACTCGACATTATGTGATACGTTTGAAACCAATTTCACATGCGCATCTCATTTGATCTCATTGTCATTGGTAACAAGATCCATAAATTGATGACAACATTCATAAATTGGTGATATTTCTATGGTCCCTTTTTATGTACAATCTGGGCCTACGTTTAAAAGCGTTAATTGACTAACTAAAAATATATCTGTCTTTGTCATAGCAACCTACTAGACAAGGACGTCAATACTTTTAGAAAAATTAGATCTGTCTACTAAAGCTAAACAAAATAAATAACTGAATAATAATAATGCTTTATTGCAGACTCAGAGATTAAAATTATACAAGGTCCATAAAAATTTAATAAACATGAAATTTAATAAAAAAAAATAAAAAACTACATTAGACATTGAAATATTAGGTGGCGAAGGCCAACCACTATCGATACGTTTTAAACTTAGGTCTTTTATAGGACTATAATATAAAATTCTCGTGTCACAATGTTAGTTACCATACTCCTTATTTTATTATAATGTGCCATTAATAATACATACAACCCTAAATTTTCACCCTTATTTCACCAACCCCTATTTTTTAATAGTCATTTTAGTAACTCAGTTACATTAGAAAATTTAAAACAATTCGAATTCAATATTCATAGTTTAGACAGAACATCGTCTGTCGGGTCAGCTAGTAGGACTATAGGAATGTCATTCCCATACATTGTCTGAGTTTTATTTAGCGTTTGCAAGCATAGATTGCAACTTGGCTAGAGAAGAGGTACTTAGGGATAGTCCATTCCTCACGTGAGGCTCGAAAAGCCCCGCCTTTCGGAGGGGGTTCGGAAAACATCACGAATATAAGTGTAATGTAAGTTTTTCGTTACTTCTGAATTTTTATAAGATAATTCGGGTTAGGAGCTTTACGACTACATCTCTATTTGACTAGGCAGCAGATATGACTAGATCGCTTTAAGACTAAATCGCGATATGACTATATCGCGTTAGGCGTGACGAAAGATTTTAAAATCCTCTTCCATAATGTGAGTACACATTTACTATTTACAAAAAAGCCTTTATTTCGGTAATAAACTTCAGTTTAACGAAGTTTGAGCGATTTTTCACATATTTTTTCAACAGTGCCCGAAAACAGCTTGCTTGTGTCATGGCGTCGATTTGACGTCACGGCTAGTAAAACATGTCATTGTTTCTATGAGTGATGAGCGGCGGATGACCTGAGTTCACTGAAGCGTGACGTCATACGCTGTGATTGTTGTTTCTGACAAGATGGCCGATTGCTGTATTTTAATGTTTTAATTTATTGAAAATCTTAATAATCTGTTTTTTAAAAATAAAACTAAACATGTGTTTTAAATTTTTTTAATCTGGCCTAGTCCCCTGAAAGCATTGAATCGGCGATTTTTTGATACTGTCGTCATGCCTATTAGCTGTTCGACCATAATTATATACTTACTTCCTATTATCAGTTCGACGTAAGATCGATATGACGTACAGTTGTGTTTAAAAGTGGCACCAAGATCCAAGATAAAAGAAGTCAAAACGCTCTATTTGAAGGTAACCGAAAAGGAACACCATAATATTTAACCGCAAATACAAAACCGAGTAAAATATAAAACTAAAAGTAAACTTTAAAACTTGAATGTTTTAATTTTCAGCATAGTTGTACTTTAAAAAACAAACGAGGATATAGTCATATCGCGATTTAGTCTTAAAGCGATCTAGTCATATCTGCTGCCTAGTCAAATAGAGATGTAGTCGTAAAGCTCCTAAACCGATAATTCGAACATAAAATTATGTTTGCTCAGCCGAGTGTGCCATTTACTGTCCCGCTACTGTACTCGTTACAATCAACCTATGGTAGAAATCAGTTGCTTACCGCTTGAATATAAGGCTCGAGAGTCTCACTAGTCTTGACTATCAAGTCCTTCGCTAAAGCGTACGCATATTTATGATCACGCTTGCTCGGCTCGATGAGGTTCAGCAGGATGACGTTGAGGAGCTCGTTGGAGACGACGTCGGACTCCGTGATGAGGGGGCAGAGGACGTCGAGCATGAAGGACTTCACTTTTGAGGAGTGCTCCATGCTGGAAGGGAAGATTTTGATGTTAATTTTCGAGTGTTACAATATGTTGCTTGTAAATCTGGTGTTAACAATTAATAAATCAATAGCTCCCCACTAGCGTATCCTGTGTCTTTTCTGTGTCTTTTGTGTGTGACTTTTAGGGGATAAAAAGTAGTCTGGGTTAATCCACACCATGAAAGACCTAACAAACATACAACATTTCACTTATATAATACTAATTTTTTGACCTCATTCCTGCGTCGGACTTCCACCACCGCACTTCCCGACACCGTCAAAAAGCTCATCCGCATATATTGCAATGCTGGAAATCCCACACTATCAAGTTTGACCGCGCTTTTATCCCGCGGACTTGCAAAATGTGGAATGCTCTACCACCGAAGGTATTTTCGCCGAACTACAACATGGGGCGTTTTAAAAAGGGAGTCTACAAGCACCTCTCCGGGCTGGCAAAACACCATCAACGCCGCTAGTGTTGCAGGTGTTCATAGGCGACGGTTCTGCTTAACATCAGGCTGACCGCGTGCCTCTTTGCCGCTCTTTTATATAAAAAAAATATAATTATATTAGTGATATTAATTCATCATACTCACTTGACAATCTTAAACATGAGAGAGAAGAGAGCGCAGAATATTTCCTGGCAGTCCTCGAGTTCGAAGCACATGTTGAAACTCTTGACGTAGGCCAGGTTTTCCAGCAGGTAGAAGTAGCGCTTGAAGGCGGGGTCCTTCGGGTCGCGCAGCCCTTGGAGCTGGTTTATGAGGAACAAGAATATCCCCTTCACCTAGAATATTATCATAATCAATTTATTGGTAATTTTCATTACAGGTCGCAACATAAATTAAAATAAAATAATAAATTATACCTATTGTAAATAACAATCAATAAATAGCATGTCAAATGCCTATACTTAATTATAAATATTTAAAGTAAGTGTTATAACGAAAAGTTTTTGTGACTAATGCGACAGTACCCTTTTTATATGCTATTGAGTGATGAGACCAGCAAATCGCCTCATGTTAAACGTCACGTTTGCCCATAAGGTCTGTCACCCAGAATTTTGAATCTTAGAATTCAAAACTGCGGCACATCACTGCTGATCAATCTCTTATTTGCCCTGAAATTTCACTGGAAACAATAATGCCTGTCCAACTGGAACAGAGTAATGTTTGCACATTACCTACTTCTTTGCTGTAGAATAACTGGCAAAGGTATGGTACCTCCCCAGGCGCGCAAAAGAACCCTATCACTACAAAACCTAAAACCCTAAACCCTGAAAGCGGAGACCGACTTTTATTGTTTGTATTGTAATGTATCAGGTTTTTGTAACGCGTTACAGTAGTCAGTGCAGCGTTCTCCGCCATAAACCTATAAATTAGACAAACGCAAACGAACAGAAGCAGAGCACTGACGCCAAAACAGCATCTTTTTTGCTGAGAATCAATTATTTTAATTTACGATTTTTACCGAGTCGACAAATCCATTATTTGCAACTGTAGATTAAAATTGAGTTCTACGAACTTGTGGTGGCTAGTGCATTATCTATAAGGAGAACCATACTTGCACTTCTGTACCATACTGTACCCACACGTTAATTAAATTTTATAAAAAGAGAAATTATAGTATTGTATTGAATGAATTTTAATTTTCCTTTCGTATAAGTTTTTTCACATCACGCCATTATAAAATACATACTACAAAAAAAAACATTACAAGTTAAATAAAAACTTGTAAAAATCAAGGAGCACAATTACCCATACTGTGTATACTGTATATCCTGGTAGTACAATGACAATGTTTGATACAAAGAAACATCGAGATGAAAAGAAAAAAAACAAACAGAAACAAGGGTTTTCCAAGCCCACAGCCTTTCATAACCAAGGTGACAGCTAAACCTTTTATCTCACCTGTTCCTGATCCTTGTAAGGCGCCTCCGGGGCGTAAACCCTGAGCACGTCAGCGATGCAGCAGGCGATAAGCAGCTGCACGTCTCTCGAGGAGTTGGTGAGGAAGAACTCGTCGGCCAGGTGCAGAGCCAGCGGGATGTACTGCTGGTACATGCCCTCATCTTGACCGAGGCCTTGGAGCGTGTGGGCTAGAACCTGGGAAAGATTTAAAGTTAGTGGCTGTTATATGCTGTTTGTTAGTAATAGTACCATAAAAAAATAAAAATGTTTCACACTCATAGCTCCCCACTAGGAATAAAGCCTGTCTCGGGGATGCCATGGAACACACACAAAGACAAGGACAACTAACACCCAGACCCAGAACAGATATTTAAATTCATCATTCAAACATCCCAGGCCAGGAATCGAACCAGGGACCTCTGGCTTATAAGGTGGATATATTACCGCTGAACCAACCATGTATGTTGCTGGTGCAGTTGTGTTAGTTGTTGGTCTTTGTCACAGAGCCTTGTTACGGTATTTCAAGGAGTTGGGTTGGCTGAAGAGGGAAATGTACAATATGCACCTTTTGCGAGACATAGCCATTTAGCCATATCGCCCCCGTAACAAAAAGTCTATATAATACTGTATATTTTGGAGCACTTAAGAATGTATTTGCATCTTGCAAGTGCTGTAGAAATTTTACCTGGCATTCTTCATAAAAAAATAGAAATTTTACCTGGCCTTCTTCATAAAAAGACATAATTATAATGTTGATTGCAAATGAGTTACAGAATACAAACACTAATGCATCCACATATCAGAAAATATGCTTCATGCTAAATTTTTCTCAATAGGATTATCTGACTCTCTCTGATGGATAAAACCAAGATACTTTTTATTATACTACATACTTGAAACCTTGGAATGAAGAAGGAAATCATTAAAACATCATTCAGCTAAAATTATTGGCTGATATATGGACAGATAAACACTGAAGTCTCACTTCAATCCTTTTTTATCAGTTTTATACAGAACCTGTGCACTGAATTGACACACTTTTATGACAAAGTCAAGACAATACAAACCTTTAACCGCCTGACCAGCTCATCAGGACCAAGGTCATCGGTGATTGGACGGCAGCCCTGCGGGTACACTATATCCGCCATGCTGCCCATCTACAATACACAACAAGACGTTTTTGTTATAATTAAACACGGGAATACTCACGTAAAAATTAAGACGTCTACTACAACTAGTTTCGGTCACATTCAGTGACCTTCATCAGGTAAGTTTACAAACGTGACGCGCTCGCAGTTACGTCTCGTTTGGTATTCCCGTGTTTAATTATAACAAAAATATGTGAAAACCACGTTAGTTTCCATAGTAAAACACAATAAGACGTTAATAAAAATCTTATATATAAAAAGAATCGCTGTTCTTTTGTCTCGCTAAAACTCAATCCCAGTAATATTACCCGATAACTAGTGCAACTTTGCTCATGTTATTCTTTTACATCCTTTTACTAGAATTTTACATAGTTCTACCACTAAAACTATAACAGATTGATGTCATTGCATAATACAAACCAAGTGGTACTTCGGTGCAAGTTGTATCACCCCCACTTACAATTAGAATTAGTCTGATGTCAATATGGTCACAGATGTCAATACATTTTTAATCTGCCTATTGCACAAACATTCAATAAGCCAATGACATTAATTCTTTTATTTGCATTTCCACCCCACAAAACAACTTATCCAACTCCAATAAAAAATATGTTTATCAAATTAATGTGAAATGCTTTTGTCTCTGACCCCTCTCTGACTTTACTTTAAAATTTAAATGGTGGCTTTTTTCAGACCAAATATATCTTTAACATGATATCTGAGGTATCTGTAGAGTAAAATAACCTCTAATTTAGACCCTTTGTTTGTTTCTTTTCTTTATAACCCAGAAATCATTCTTGTGACTAAGAGTCGAAGTTCTCAAAGTTTAGGACCAAATTTAGATAATATTTTGGTTGAATAAAGTCTTTTTTTCTTACAGCTTTATTCACTACTAGCTGTTCCCTGCCACGCTTTGCTGTGGTAAAAAAAAAATAGCCTATGTCACTTTGGGATAATGTAGCATTCGAATGGTGTAAGAATTATTGAAATCGGTCCAGTAGTTTTTGAGTTTATTCCACACAAACATCCAAAAATACAAATCTTTCCTCTTTATAATATTAGTATAGATTGACTAACCAAGTAGACCCCTTAAGTTTTGTCCTAGCACAAGCCTGTACTTTTGTGGAAATTAATAAATAACTAGGACAATGTAATCTACGTCAATAAGGGATACCGCTGTAAAGTAATTTGGAAATAATGAGAAACATAATTATTAAGATTAAGGTCAAGGCCCATCCTTACATTTATCAAATTATTGACAATTTTAAAACAATCAGTACAAACAGAGCTAACACAGATATTAGCCAAATAACTAACATGTTAAGCTTTAGATTACATCTAGCAGTCATTAGATTTATTGATTGTTGTTGCTATCGGCGAATGCAGCTGAATGTACATGTTTTACTAACAGAATACCTACGTACTCAAGTAATCCCTGACTCGCAACACAGCAAAACAGTAGTAAAACATCTAATATGTAGTGCACTGTTTGCCCGGAGAGCAGAACCTTTGCAATGGTAAGACAAAATTGCTGCTTGTACCTAGCATTCGTGATCCGGTGGGGCATTCACGGTTTGCGTACAACTGCCCGAGGAAACACGAATTGCGAGACATTGTACTAAGCATTCCAACATCACAAATACAGGTTAATCCTCGATTTGTAACCTAAAATATCACTGATTGATTTTATATTCAAGCATCCGTTGTACGTAAACATACAAATAACAACGTTAATGGCTAAAATACTTACAATAAGTCATAGACGTGGTCCTGGAAGCACGTCCCGATGTTTACAAAAGATGTTGATTTCACGTAGAAAAGCAAAATTGTTACTAAAGCAACATAATCTTAACACTAAAATTTCACTAACTCACAAACTCTGGATGATTTTTTTTATGTTGTACTCTATAAAAACATAAAAAAATTAGAAATACCAATTTTCACAAAATAAGTAGACGCCAAACTGCGGGAAAAACTACAGTGAAGTTAGCAAAATATAGCTTAGCAATTCAAGGTCGCTCTATAGTCTATGAATATTGAATTGTATACGTGTCTATGGTGCTCATCCATGGCTATGCGCTTATTTTGTCTATGAACTTTCAATTTTGCGTTCTATCGCTACGAGGTGTTTTTTTAAAAAAAAAAAAAGTTCCTGGTATTTTAACACTGACCTCCATTAAACAAGTACGCTGGACCTATGATACCCTACGAAATGACAGCTCTTTTTTGTGCCGATTTGAAGCGCCCCCAACGCGTGGGAAGAGTACTAAATCTGACGTAACTTGCAAATGGCCGCTGTCTCGTTTGGATTGTCTCTTGTGTTTTCATAGTGTTTTTGGAGGTTTAACGCGATTTAAGCTTCTTTGTTGTGTCGTATTAAGTAGTTGATATTTATATAAGTGGTGGTCATTCATAGGTAAACTATGAAAGACTGTGTGTTATGCAAAACTCGTTATCAGAAGGGAAGTGGGGTTACATTCCACAAGTAAATGAATTTGTGGCTAATATTCAGCAAATTAAACTTCTTTAAAGACTTAAAACTCTGTTACTAATCTTATTATACGTAATTACAACGTATTTGTCTTTGTATTAGCGGTTTATAAATAAACAATACAATTCAATAGTGTTGTCAAAGTTACCTGTCGATAAAACGTATCGATATTTTTTCCTATCAATATCGGTTTCTTTCAAGAACGGAAATCGCCGATGACCGATTTTTAATGACAAATACATATAATTTTAAAATAATACATTACACAGGTTTCCGACAGACAAAAGAAGACTGGAATTATGGCTGAAAAACATTGAAAAGCCTAGTTGGCGTCCGAAGAAATATGATTACATCTGTTCGAAGCACCAAATATATATATATACCAATATACCAAATATATAGACATCCGTCTGTACGCAGCCGTTAAAAACCACTCTCTATATATATATATATTATATTATATATTATACACTATCTATATTCAATGATGCGTTTAGTCTGATTTTGTCGTGATGTATAAAATTTACAAAAATAATTCAAATTTCCCTGTTAAACGTAAAGTACGAAGAATTGTTGATGGTATGTAACTATGTAGATGATGAAGGTAACTAATAAAAAAATGTAAAGGATTGTACATTTTTATTTTCTACAAATACCTTACCTACCTATACCACTCCATCCCAAAAAACCCTCATTTCTATTTCAAAAACGTTCCTATATTTATTTTTTGATCTAGCTAGCCACATACTAGAATGCGCGCAAGAAGTCAGCGCATAAATAATGGCGCTACAATCGAACAATTCACCTGAAACTTGCGACAAGTCATGAGAAACGTATTAGTTCCGAAGTCAGTACCGAGCGGACTTATCTTGCGCGCACTCGTACCCCTTAGTCCGGCTTCGGCATATCCTAAGACTAGCTGTCTGCCCCGGCTTCTCCCATGGTACTTACATAGCCTATGTCACTGAGGTGTAAAGTATATACAACCCGTCGGAAAATCTGTATCTGTCGGAAATGTCTTTTATTGATGTATTTTATCGCATTGTCCCATCTCTATTATTAGTTCCGTTCCCACCCACTGCTGCGATCAGCGCCAAAATGGCGAAAATCAAATCGTCTCACTTTGGCTTGGCTAATCATAGGTCCAGCGTACTTGTATATTGGAGGTCAGTGTATTTTAATAATTGGTGGAGTAGTAAGTATCAACTTTGTTTTATGAAATCAATTAGCTAAGGTTACCATTTGATCAATGCGATGTATTTTTTTAAAAAGAAAATTTTAGTTCCAAGAAGTACGATAGGTGGCGTGCATTTGACCTGTAATCTGATGTCTAAAGCCCGAAGCCAACCCAATATTAAAAAATCCAAGAAAAAAGAACAAAATCAACATTTAGATGTCAATTTCAATGTCATATTATATAACATTGACATTGACATGAAATAGTCGTTTACTACCCAAAAGAAATGCCAATTATCCTCAGATTCAGATAAAACCATAATTGCTACTTTGTAAAAAAGAGCAAGATGGCAAGTGCCAAACACGGTTGAAAAAGAGAGACAGACATTTCACTCTTTGTCCCCGTCGCTGTAACCGTGCCAAGGTGGGCAAACCACAGATTAGGAATAATAGTTACTTCGTGAGCCTTCTACGATTTGTAGCTGTCAGGTGGTGAATTATGTTTGCCCAGGATTGTACCCAATAAATTAATAAATAATTAATTTATTGGACTATTTCATATTTCCCGCTGACCCAAAACTAAGACAAGGTACATTATTTTCGGAATCGCAAGATTGCCTATTTTTGCCATCTTGCTCGTTTTTACAAAGTAGCAATTATGGTTCCATCTGTTAACTGAGGTGATACCCAATAGATTTGACAGAAAATGCTAGGTGCTTACAACGCCACCTCTGAAAAAATCACGAACTTTTTATTTTTAATAAGCATCTCTAGAAAATTGACAAACTTTTTTTTTTTTTTTTTATAACGTTTCACACTCATAGCTCCCCACTAGGATAAATTCCTGTGTCGGGGATGCCATGGAACATACACAAAGACAAGGACAACTAACACCCAGACCCAGAACAGATATTTAAATTCATCATTCAAACATCTGCCCGACCGGGAATCGAACCCGGGACCTCTGGCTTATAAGGCGGATATTATTACCGCTGAGCCAAACAGGCCGTCACTGACAAAACTAAACTTAGTACGATTACTAGAGTTCTTAGAAGGCCAACAGAAAAATGTGCTATGGATTGGGATCAATCATCAAGGACTCTTTGGTTACGGGTTTGAGGTTTGACAACTCAAAATGACTAATAACACATCTTTACAAATTTTTTTTTGTGGAGCTTTAAGAGCATATGAGTCTAAAGATCCAAAATATCACCCTATTAAGATCACTGGAAGATCCATTGTTTGACAGAAATGTGAAATCCGCCATCTCCATCCATCTACAGCGGCTCCACAGCTATGAGCATTTCCTTTTTTTGTGTTTATTTGTATGACTGTCAAACTTTTTTGTATGGTGGCTATTTTTTTTTTATCGTTTCTTCGAAAAGGTCCATACAACTGTACTTGTACTTGATCTACATTTTGAAAGCTGGATGTACCCCTCTATCTTTTACTGTTTCCGAGGTAAGAGAGGTTAAATTTTTCGTCGGCCATCATCATCATTGAATTTGAGCCACAAGGCGTCATTTTTCAAAATGTTTCTTGAGATTGTTGGATTTAGCGATGTTGAAAATTTTGGGAAAACTCATTTTACAAACTTGTGATATGATCTACAGCTGACCGAGGCCTCATATGAGAAATTGTAATATTTTTGGGCTGGTCTAAAATGAATATCAACATATTTTATAATATCTCGAACAGCTTTTATTAAAAGGCCAATCTTGCAATCGCGAAAATAATGAACCTAATCTTAGCTATGGGGTCGGAGGGAAATCTAAAATAGTCCAATAAATATTTATTAGATACAACCCTGGGCGAACATAATTCACAACCTGGCAGCACCAAATCGTAGAAAGCTCACGTCATAAAGGGTTATTACACTACGCGGTATTCAGACAGTCTTAGTAAGACTGTCTTAAAATCTAACTAGGCAAGCTCGCTATTACACTGGGCTGAATACCGCATGCTAACTCATTTGCAAAGCGTACGTAGTCGGTGACGGTTGTCGCGCGATGGGAAAACTTTCAAAGCACCAGAAAATCGCCATAGCTCTTGCCGCGTCTATTAATTTAAATACAAAAAAGAAAAGAAAAATAAATATAATATATATATAAAATAATAAAATTCTTTATTGTAATTGGTGCGCATGTTCGTCAACTTCTTTTTTATTGTTTTGACTGTAGCCTTTTCATCGAAGGTTTTATAAATTTCCAACAACACCCGGAATCCTTCAGTACGAAGTGGTTGATTGGAATAATCTTTATGACTTTTCAGCCATAAATATGGCATGTCTCGGTACAAATCAAGAACATTGAAAAGTACTTCTTTTTCTTTAGAACACGCCATGGTGCACGCGGCCACAGCAAACAAACGTACGTCTTTGCTCTGCGGCTGCCGCGCGCTGACTGAACGGTCTAAGCGTGCTAAGTCTTATTACACTACGCGATATTCAGCAAGCAAGCGAGTAAGCACGGCCGAACCCATTCGGTCAGTCTAATTAGACAGGCTAACTTGCTAGCTCTTATTACACTTAGCTAAATCTTAGTAAGACTGTCTGAATACCGCGTAGTGTAATAACCCCTATAGATCTATTACCTATAGATAGAACCAAAGTGTAACCGCACATGCGACAGCTATATTCTTGAAATGATGCCAGGATAGGAATGGTTCCCCCATCTTAGAGGAAAAAATTTCATAAAATATTCCTAATCTTTTTACTTCACAAAATAAAACATTGTTATACAGGGTTATAAGGAAAGGATATACAAGCCGCAAATTGCTCATAGTAGGAAAAAGTCTACTAGTAGGAAAATAACTACTAGTATACTAATCTACTCTTAATTATGAACATCTTTTATTAAACAGGCAATCTTGCGATTGCGAAAATAATGTACCTTATCTTAGTTTTGGGTCAGCGGGAAAAATGAAATAGTCCAATAAATTAATTATTTATTAATTTATTGGGTACAATCCTGGGGAAACATAATTCACAACCTGGCAGCTACAAATCGTAGACGGCTCACGTAGTAACTATTATTCCTAATCTGTGGTTTGCCCACCTTGGCACGGTTACAGCGACGTGGACAAAAAATGAAAGGTCTATCTCTCTTTTTCAACCGTGTTTTGGCACATGCCATCTTGCTCTTTTTTACAAAGTAGCTACTATGGTTCTGTCTGTTAGTCTGAGGCTCACGTAGTAGCTATTATTCCTAATCTGTGGGTTGCCCACCTTGGCACGGTTAAAGCGACGGGGACAAAAATGAAATGTCTGTCTCTTTTTTTCAACCGTGTTTGGCACATGCCATCTTGCTCATTTTTACAAAGTAGCAATTATGGTTCCATCTGTTTATTCTGAGCTCTATGACTTGAGTATATATTGTGTGTGTTTAACATTGTAAGTAAGTACTTACGTAATCTACTATATAAAAATAAGTCGGGTTTTCCTTCCTGACGCTATAACTCCAGAACGCACGAACCGATTTCCACGGTTTTGCATTCGTTGGAAAGGTCTTGGGCTCCGTGAGGTTTATAGCAAAGAAAATTCAGAAAAAATTTCAACATTGTCCACCCGTGCGACGCCGGGATGGGCCGCTAGTGGTTTTTATAACCATCGCCTATTATAATATAATAGGTATGTGGGTATTTTATACATATCACTTTCACATGCTTCTAATATTAAGAGGTAAAATTTGCGTGCTGAGTACTATGCTATGAGGCTCTTTCAGCTTAGCATACCCTTCCCTTATAACCCTGTGATAATATTGCAATTGTTTAAGAGCAACTTATTGGAAGTAATAACTATTTCAATTAATGTATTATTAGATATGAATATAAATGCACAAATTTTACTTATTTATGAACACTAGAGAAGCCGTGCTTCATCATTTATGAATGATTTTCTTTTTACTTATAAATAGGTACTTACTTCGTATGAGTAAAAATAAATAAATATTAGTCAAGAAATCCTTTTCATAATATACAGGTTTATTTATAAAGGGCACGTATACATTTTGTCGAGTGTCATTGACATTTTTTTATGGAACAGCTGATTTTTTTTCGCGAATTTCGGGTTGGTCCCATAGTAAAAGTTGTTCATAATGATGAGTACTATGAGCCCTTTTCGGCTTAGCATACCCTTTATGAATAATCCTGTATAGGGTAATAGATAAGTGAAACGAATACGGAACAGATAAATCATTTATTAGCAAAGCATTACCTACTTACATCAAAATATAAAATAACTAGCGACCTGCCCCGGCTTTGCACGGGTATAAAATATAGCCTATGTTACTCAGGGATAATGTAGCAATCTAATGGTGAAAGAATTTTTGAAATCGGTCTAGTAGTTTTTGTGTTTATTCAACACAAACATACAAAAATACAAATCTATCCTCTCTATAATACATATTAGTATAGAAAAATAACTATGTTCTAAACTTCTACACAATTCCGGTGACCTGCGGCTTCTCTTAATTTTTAGCCGACTTCCAAAAAAGAGACGGTTCTCAATTCGACTGTTTTTTTTTTTTTATTCGAAGTTCGCTTTTATAACATACCCCTTTTCCAGTTCAGTATAGTCTATTTCTTATAAGATAACCAACCAAGTAAACAAACATGGCGGCGCGCAACCAATGACAATCACTGGCGAAGAAATTCTGAGCTATCATTCGTCGAAAACCGCCATGTTTGTTTACATAGTTGGAAATATCAAAGAATTTGAGTAGTGTAATTGAAGTCAGGAATTGTGGCATTTTTAAACGCAAAAGTTTGTAAGAATGTGTTTGTTCTTCGATCACGCAAAAACGGCAGAACGGACTTACTTGAAATGAAGGTTGTTGATGGTCTGGATTAACACATAGGCTGATTTTTATCCCGGGAAACGCGAGTGCAACCGAGCTAGTCAAAAATAAAGGGTGTGTTTCCGGAAAGTTTCTATTTTTATTTTTTTTAATATTCGTCAGTGATTTTTACCGATTTAGTAGACGTTAAATATCAATTAGGTAAATATTATTGGAATGTTTTTTGTTTGATACAAAGTTCGCTATAGTGGAGTAACTTACTTAATATGAGAAAAATAGTTCTGGTTTTAGTGACGTCTAATGTATAAATCTTAGTCTACAAAGCAACGTAGATTGGGCGTACAATATTCAGCCAAGAATGGTAACAATATACCACCGACGAGGGCTGTTTCTAGCATTCTAGAGAGTAGCACAAAACATAAAGTGCAGAAGTTAAACTTCTTAAAAAGCACGCTCAAACAACGCATACATAGATATCACTCACGGACACGAGTCCTCTCCTCACGATATAGCGATTTTTTTAACATTTCACACTCATAGCTATGGAACAGACAAAGACGAGGACAACCAACACCCAGACCCAGAACAGATATTTAAATAATATAATCATTCAAACTTCTGCCCGGTTGGGAATCTAACCCGGGACCTCAACTCTGCTCTACTACTGCTGAGCCAAACGAATCGTCATCCGTCGTCAACAGGTTGTTCCGAGACTTGTGTCCGTGGGTGTTGTCTTTGTGTGCGTTGCTCGAACGCTTTATACTTCTGTACTCCCAGTATTTTGTGACAGTAAGTAGACACGAATTAAGCATATTTTAACTTATATTACGTCTAAGAACAAGCGGCAATTTTATATATATGTTTACTATATCTTTTATATATATAGTAAAGATACTTACGTATATGTACTATCTTATTTTTACTTGAGATCGGTTATATTTTAATTGTCAAACAAAAATTGTAGGCACAATACAAATACAACACTTATTAAACATATTTTTAATAATATCTAATAAAAAAATCTACGAAATTTAAAATATACAAACTGTAGAGAGTAAACTTTTGAAGTAAAATCATTGAGCTATTATCTTTTGGAGAAGACACCGCACAAACATAGCAATTGTGGCACATGTGCCACACCTTACCTTAGCATTCTGTGACTTTACTCACAGTCATTGCTACACTCGCTGTGTAATCAATCACGTATTGAGTCGTACATTACTATCACAGTACACTATGTACTGTAGTTCTATGAATCATTAATGAAAATTATGAATTTTCCAGCGAATGACTGACTAAATTGTACATAGTATCTAACTACATAATAGAGCTCATTGAGTATAATCACATTTTTGATTCATAAAAACATGTTCTGAATCTCAAAAATCTGAAGGCACTACCACTATTTTCTAACTACAGTTTAAAACTTAACCTACTGCGTCACCTAATCTAGTTCAAGTTTCCTAAAGGACCCGGCAGTGGAATGTACGTCCTGAGTCAGATCATTCTTCTCTAAAGCGTACAAATCGACGCTCATGTCATCTAGCGCCAGGAGATCGTTTCTGTGCTTGAGAAGGTTTCGCTTGAGCTCGTCGATCATGTCTTTCAGAGGGACTGTGCCGCCGTATTCTTTTGGCAGAATGGCAGGGTCTACGTGCTTCATTAGATCTTCGGATGTGCGATGGAACTGTTGGAGTAAAAAAAGAGATTAATTTAGGAATTTGTCTAAGTACTATCTAAACTCATTATTATGGTCTTAAACTTTTCAATGTCAAAGTGAAAGGTATTTTCTAAATCTGCGTGCTTTATCTTTGACCATATTGTCGCTTACCAATAGGCGAGTAGGTGGTTGGTGGTCCAACGCGGATTTATTCATTATAAAAAAATATACATACCTACCTATATAAATTTAAAGATGTAAAGTTTGTTTCTATGTATTTTTGTATATTACAGTAATTTATTGATACCACAAAAAGGAAATCACAAAAATAATAAATACTGAGAAAGGCAAAAAGGCGGTCTTTTTGGCCTTTTGTCTCGTAGAAAACATAAAAAAATTATGAAAACTAAACTATCCCTGAGTGCTATGGGCTATATTTTGTCGCCCCAAACCTGTGAGAATAAAAGCCGAGCAGCACCGGGCATCAGCTAGTTTTTTTTGTTAAATTTTTAGTGCTTTTTTAGTTCTTTGATAGGCTTGCGTTTGACTACCATCTCGCCTGATGGTAAGCAATGATGCGGTCTACGATGGAGCTCGCTTGCCTAGAAGTAGCCGATTCACTCGCGACTTGAAGACACCAGATTACTTGTAAATTTCTAGGGAAATGTGTTGTGTATTGTTGTGTTGTATTTAATTTTTGTTCATACCAAAACGCGATCTTTCAGCTTGTCGCTAAGGAGTGAGACAGCAAATTCGAAGAACCGGACGCCATAGTGGGGGATGTTGATGAAATGGGTCTTCTTGTGTCGCATGGGCGTTGAGTTCTGGAATGAAATAAATGATGAATGAATGTAATGTTAAAAAAGTTAGCGTAGGCGTCAGTCAAGCTCCAAAGACTTACACGCCTCGTCGTGTGTGTAGCCGAGCATCTGCGAGCGAGGCTCGTGCAGCAGTGATGTACACAAGAAAAAGTAACTGACCTGTATGCAGTTGAGCATGATCCTGACGTCAGTGAGGCTCCAGAGGCTGACGTGCGGCATCTGCATGCCCGCCTCGTCGTTGACGTGCGTGTAGCCGAGCAGCTGCGAGCGAGGCTCGTCCAGCAGAAGTTCCACTATCATGGAGTGCACGCGCGCCATAACGCAGCTGTCGTAGAGATGTGGGTCGAAACGACCTGGGATGAGATAAAAAAAATGTGTTTGGTATTTTGTGATGCAAGTGGTTGAGCAAAATGATCGCTCTTCTCTTATCAAAGGCTAGGCTATTAAGTTTGAGGTACAAAAGGTCCACATGACTAACCTAAAGTGGGTAACTGGCTGTACTTAAATAAAATCGGGACAGATTTCAGACTTTCGAAGCCCAAAATCGCCGGTTAGATCAAGATACACACACATACTACAACAACATTACAGACAGACATTACAAACAACACTTGTGAATAAAAGTCGTGAACGGCAGAACGCGATCGCGTCCGACCTTCGACAAATTTTGCAAGATCAGACAAAAGTGATTGAAATCGAAATGGAGTGGCTCCGAAATGCAACGCATTGCAAAGGCATCGACTATCTAACCTAGCTCCCTACCTAAAAGTATTATCAAAACTGCGATAAAGAAAAATAAATGGCAAAATCTTACCCATGCAAGACAGAACTACCCTCCTTCCTTCAGAGTCCCTCTTCGGCAGCGGCACCAGGTACCCAGCGTCGATGACAGCCGCTATCTTGGGGTCCAGAGGGTCTAGCTTCTGGAACCAGTGCGGGTACATCTGGCGGATGGTCAGGTAGCGCTCCAGCATGGAGCACGCTTGCGGGATTGAATATTTTTTGGTGCGGAGGAAGCGAAGTAAGAATGGCGCATCTGCAGCAATGAGAAGACTTGGTAAAATAGAAGTCAGCAAAAAAATTGTAGTTAAAAAATCTCGAAATCTCTAAATCATTTAATTGTGCCAGGAAACTGCTCATTGAAGTGTCGTTGATCCTTGTTACCATATCAGGGCTTCTGGACTACGTGTCCTACCATTTCCCAAAGAGGCATCAGAGGCTCAGATCTGGTTTTATCGGACTTTCATCAGTTAGGTAGGTACGTGATTTCATCCGAAAAATCTATCTATATCATGTATGATCGAAATAAATGGATGAATGAATCATGGCAATTATCTTATCTTTGGGGTATATTATCTTTGGGGTTTTATAAGGATTTTACTGCTGATTATAAATATTTTATTGGCGAAGAAAACAAAGAATATCTTACCAGTCCGACACTTCTTTATGGCAGGATGCTTAGCAATAAAATGCCTGATCTGGTCCAGTGCCTGATCCCTAAGAGCTGGCTCCTCCCGCAGCTCCACTCTTGCCTTCTCCCGCAGCTCTTGAGGGAGGTCTCCCGACTCCCTCTCCTTAGCCTCCAAGCCAAGAAGGCGGTCATCTTCGGAGGGACGGGAGATGATGTCTTTGGGCTCATGCTCCAGGCGGCATTCTTCAGGCTGCAGGACTGATGTGGCCATGGCTGAAAAAAAAGAAAATTTAATTTAATTTAATTCAATTTAAATTTTGTTAATTTTACTTGTATTCGTACAAAACGCTTTGAATCTAAGTGTCTGATCCGTACAGCTAGAGAATGGAACAGGCTGCCAACGGAAGGCCGACTTCCCCGTTTCCTGAGACATACAATCTTGGGTTTATCAAGGTCAGAGTGAATAGGTATATTCTAGGCCTACATGATTCATCTTGGAGCACTTCGCCGCTTACCAAGAGGCGAGTTTGGTGGTCAAACACGGGCTTATTTGCGATAAAAAAATAGGTAAAAAAACAATGGGTGAAACGTGATGAGATACCAAATGGGGTTTTTACTGAAAAGACCATAAATTAAGAATAGATACGCACAAGGTATAGGTACGAGCAAAACTTAAATACCTACAAGCAATAAGATTAAAATGGTAATTTTTTTTGCAATGCTAAACGACGGTTCAAACTACATCAAACGCTGCAAGTCAAAAACCTAGCCTCTCTAACATATATAAATTTAAAAGCTTATTATAAAACGTAACATTTCGCGTCATTTCGAAAATCTGTGCACTTTCGCAGAAACGCGGATTTCACTTTGCGTTTCTATATACGTCGTAATAAATACTTACATTCAGTAAATAGCAGAGCTCAGGGTGAATGAGAACTAATATTATAATATGGGCAAATCTAATATTACACCTATTTAACATAAACTAGGTGTAACAGAAAGGTGTGATAATATTTAAACAGTTCACGCCGAGACTTGTTATAAAAAGTTTTTACATTCACTTAGTTTAGGGTTGAGTTAACTACCCTAATCGTAACGTAATTTTGAAATTACGAATTATTAACTTTCAAAATTAGCATAGTCCGATAAAGTTTTGATTTGCATTTTGATACTTCGATATTTTCGGGATGATTTGAAAAGTGATAAAGATACATGCACAGACACACCTTTCTGTAACACCTAGTAGTTGTGCATCGTAGGTACTTCCTACTAATTCCTGCTATACCTACTAATAATTATTATAAACGCGAAAGTTTGTGTTACTCTTTCACGCAAAAACGGTTGAACGGATTTACATGAAATTTGGAATGACTGTCATGGCTACTTTTTAACCCAGAAAACGTGGGGTTTAGGCTACTTTTTAACCCAGAAAACGTGGGGTGCTAGTAATACATAAAACGGAGTAGAACGCGATCACACGCTTGCCCCATTCCATTCTACTTCACTATCATGCCACCATCTTCATTGATAGTCGGCGCACGCGCACCCAGCTTACTGCTTACAAATGTTATAGATCGCATTGTCTTCGTGGTTTATTTAGCTATGGATATTTACCCGTGACGTGACTAAACGCGTGTAGGCTTTCTAATGAAAAATCGTCGGCTTAGTGCAAGAAGTCATGAAATGCAAAGCCAGGCGCGACGCGACTTCTAGCGCATCGTGCTTGTAATTACTCCTCGATAAAGATCACCGAATGTGATCGAAGGTATCTGACTCAATAAAATGTGAGCATTCCTGTGCTAATTATGATCCAAAAAGTGTCATAATTACGTTAGTTTTCATAGTAAAGCAGTTAGTAACCTTCTTGCCGACGATTTATCCCATTTGACTTCTAAACTGATCTCACTAATATGTATTATAAAAGTCAAAGTTTGTATGTTTATTACACTAAACTCTGAACGACTCAACGGATTTACAAGACATTTTTAAATAAAGGTCTTTCATGATCTGGATTAACACATGGGCTTCTTTTTATCCCTGAAAACTGATGTTAACTTTTTGACCGCGGGGCGCAGCTAGTCACGTAATAAATCGAATTGCTGTTACGAGCAGTATCGAAACTGCAATAATAGAACGACTTTTCAAATATTTTAGAAACTAAATTAAAAAAAAAATTATTCCGTAAAAAAATTCGATGGTTTTAACCGAATAAAAATACTACACATTTTAATTTATAAATGTAAGTCAATTTTTACTTTAATTTGCTCTAATGTAAAAATGTTGTAGTTTCGATACTGTTCGTAGGGGCAATCGAAATGTAACTTTTTGTGATCACGCGCGTGATAATATGTGTGTGATAGATAACACGCGAATAATCGTTTATACTTTATTCACTTGGTTCACTTACAATGTGCACATTGTGATCTGTTTTCACGTCACACGACATGCAAGGGCCGGGGCACACTGCCCGGGTCGACGCTCGGGCCCGTTACCTCCCGAAATGTTGCAATGGCCCACAGTAATAAGTGTTTTATATTGAAGGCTATTGCCCCTGGGAAAACTGGTAGTAGTGATATATAAGTACCTGTGTATGTATGTAGGTAGGTAGAGCAAGTTGTGAGGTAGTCATTAGGGTGGTTTTTTTAACGTGTATAAGTCCGCGTTTGTAAGCGACGATGTGGTCGAAGATGAAGCACGCAAACTTCTTCTTGTTTCCTATAATGTCTTGTATTTCAAATTAAAAGTCTTGTACTCGTAAGTATAAGAGATCGTCCATTAATCACGTGAGGCTCGAGACGAGGTGGGAAGGGGTTTGGAAAATATCATGAGGTGGGAGTTCAGCCGTTTTTACGTGATTGAAAAACAAAGAAAAGAACTTTGACTACAAATTGAATTTAAAAACACCCTAGACTAATTCACCTTTCAAACTATCGACTAATTAATTAATCATAGTAAATAATGATTATCAAAATGCCTGGCACAGTGGAACACAAGTATGGTTTCTTGATGGTTAGATAGGCAAAACAACGTTTAGAGAAATATTTGAGAAAAACCTAAAAAAACCCCAACATTCCCCAAGTTAACATTTTAGCCCCAAACATTTCCCCCGCGATGCCATTTATCTACCCAAATTTTCCCCAAGAGCCATACTTTTCCCAAAAAATTAAAAAAAACCCTCAATCTGGCAACGTGGCAACCCTGAGCCCACGCACTATGTAATCATATGACAATAATTGGCGAACCGGTGTGTTCGTAATTTATGCAATTAAAAACACATCATCGGCCTTGAACAGGTTTGTCGCAAATATTTGATAGATCCATAAACCACAGGAATGTTAAATAAAATCTGTTAAGTAATAGGTAAAATACTGAATAAATAATAGTACAATGTAGGTAGTATTTAACTTACTTGTATTGCTGTTTCGTACCGGATCTATTAGAATTTAATTTTATATATTGTGAAAAGAGTTTGTGTTCATCGCGTAGGTACCTAACTATATAGGTAAATAAAACATTATTGGTCTCACAGCTAGGTACCTACCTACCTTTATGTCGTAGGGAACAAACATTCTAAGTTCATACTATCATTAAAGAAAAGAAAAAAAAATGAAAATCTTGATGATAATTAACACAGATAGTAAGATGGAAAGTGCGGAAAAACATAGAAAACCACGAGTAAAACTGCGCTACAAATACTTCAACTTTTATACAAAACGCGTAGACGCTGTTTAGGTACCTACTTTAATTCCATTAGCTTCTCAAAGCTACTAATTCAATACATTTCGTTCATTTCTCAACATTTACAATAATTTACATAATAGGGGTGTTTTTGCAACTGCTACAGAGCTGTTGTTACGTAAAGGTGAATTTGTCGTAACACATGCTTTGGCGAAGTTAGGATACGCGTATGCTGAGACGCAGTGAGCACAGCACAGAACAGATTTTGCAGGGCAGAGCGAGAGAGACATAGCGCGCAGAGCAGGACAGACACATGTCCGCCCCGCACGAGCCTACACCGCAGTACGCAGCTCTCAGTACATTCATGCATTACTAAATCTGCTTGCGCTGCGTAAGCCTGCGTCGCAGCATACGCTTAGCTTTATAACTAGCTAGATGCTATCTAGTTATGATACTTTGTTACGAAACCTAAACCTAGCAAAACTAACTATCATTTGATCTGTGGTCTAACATAATCATAATGCTTACTTTGTGTAAATATAGTGTAGCGGATGGGAAATCTGTGTTTTTCCATTTCTCAGGAAAGAGCATAAAATCTTCTACGTTTTGTAACGTTCAAGTCACTGACAACCTGCGTGATGTCATAGAGAGTTTTCTCTTCAAAAATATATTTTTAAAACAAGCTTTTAATGCATTTGCATCGGAGTTACACTGGTATACCAAATTTTTGCGAATCTGAAAAAGCCAGTTTCCGAAAACCTTAATAAACCATTCTTGAATTCAAATTCAAGACAATAAGAAAAATAGTTTATTTTACCAAACAGCCGAAAAGGCCAGGAGTGCTCAAAAAGCTGGTGGCAATGCTCATTCTCTGGCCGAAATAAGCACCAGGCCTTTTGGCTGCTTGATCTTTGACAGGTCATTGAAGAGCAAACTTTTTCCAAAATATTTAACAAGATAAACAAGCTTGTTGGCATATTTTGTTAAAATCATATCCTAACCAATAGCAATGATTAATTATTTTCCTCCATGACCTCGTTTATTATTTTAACAATCGTGCCGAGAATCCCAACTTTTCTAACAATAGAACCCTTGTTTATGAAACCATTTATTATTTTAACTGATGGGCCAAACAACTCATTATGGCCCATGTAAGGGAGTAATTATTATTAATACAATGTGCTGTTAAAAGCTTGTTATGGCTCTCGTCGGAAAACTAATTAAGGAAGATTTATTGTAAAGACTGGAACGTGAATGCAGTTTGGTCATCAGTCATATTCAGACTAGACTACGAGGAAAAATGCTAAATGCTAATGATATGCTAAGCCAAAAAAGTTCATAGTACTTCATCATTAAAAAAGATTTATGGTATGGACCACACATTGAATTGAAAAAAACTGCACTATTAAAAAAATTGTAATGGCACTCGACTAATGTATGCAAGGAACAGCTGATTTTTTGGTGATTTCAGGGTTGGTCTCATAGTAAATGTTATTCGCAGATGAGATTGATGTTTGTGCATTATTGTAATATATTTGTTTTATTGCAGTTATATTACGCAAACTACGTAATATATTTACAGCTCTCACCTTGAACTCGCACTTTACAATTAAAATAAGTAGGTAATTAAATGTGTATATAAACATTTGCATACTCTTATTACATAACGATATTTTATTTACATACCTACTTCGACCTGACCAAAAGCTGTTTTAGCAATTCGGAATTCCCAGTGCCGTAACTAGGGCGTTGCCAACGGTTTCCAGGCACAATAAGCCGCAGATCCAGGGGCCCAGAAATGGTCAGACCAGAGTCTACTAACTAAAATGCATGACATAAAACTTGGTCCTGAGTCCATACCAGCTCTTAGCGTAAGCCTGAAATAAATCGAGTTAGTTTTCGTCTCACTTTTTCTCTAGCTGCCAGAGTCAGACAAAAGCCATGGCAATCCAGTTTAGGCTTGCAGTTTGAAGTACTACTGCCCCACGTGAGGTGCAGAAATTATCAGACCCGGCCCTATACTATGAGCTCTTACCACGTCTAAATTGGTTTGCTCGGGCTTTCATCTCGCTCTGACAGCTAAAGAAAAACCGAGACAAAAACCCGACTCAACACCGGCTCGCATTGAGAATTCATGATACTGACCCAGGAGCAAATTTTTGGTTATGCATGCTAATAATGGTTTTTTATGCTATTGAGTGACGAGACGAGTAAATCGCTCGTCTGATGTTAAACGTCGCTTTTGCCCATAACGGGTCTGCGCCACCCAGAACTTTGAACTCTTAGAATACAAGACCCTGCGGCACAGCACTGCGCTCGTCGCCCTGAGATACAAGATGACCTGGGTAGAAAACTGGACCATGTTTTAGGTCATACATAAAACCACCAGGCTGTTGGTTAGGTTAGGTTAGTAACCACTCTGGTGACCCCATTAAAAAGATAAATCTGTTCGTAGTCATCTCGCCACAGTGAAAGTCTTGGGCAGCCGACCATAATGAGGGCAACTGACTCACTCTGATACTAAATACCTACAGACAACAGTGTAAAATTATAAGTAGGTATTGTAATAACTTGGGGCTTTGGCCAATCTTTGTGCTGCAGATTGGAAAAAGAAACTTTGGCCATGTTGCTTGCGTGAAGTCGTGAGCGTATTTTGTCAAGCAATGCACTAAAAACTAAAATGGTTTTTAATTCAACTTACTGTCTAAATAAAAATATGTACTTCTATAAAAATCTTTATTTCTCTCCATTTTAACTACTTAGTCGTATTAAAGATTTAAAGCCTATAAATTGCATTCCAAATTTAAATTATATTTTGTAAAACGACTCAATGTTGTTTATTTCCTAAAAATATTTCACATTTTTTATATTTTTGTTGACTATAAATCTTTTTATTTACAAGAAAAACAATGAAAATACAAGGAACAAAATAAATCACTGTTAGATTTTCTTGTAATACAACTTAGTAGAACGTAGTGACAAGTCGAATCACCTTCAAGTCACGCGTGAATTGGTTTCTTCTAAACGTGCAGTCGTAAACCGCATCATTGCTTACCATCAGGCGAGATGGCGGTCAAAATATTCAAGCAAATCTAAGAATTAAAAAAATCGACTGGGCCTGGCTACCACGCCTGATCATAATTAATAAAGATTACCACAAAAGCTCAGTCAGCGGCGCATCCGGATTTTGTGGTTTGGAGGAACAAGGGTTGGGGAGACGGGCTTGAGCCCCCTAGTCCCCTCCTTAATCCACCACTGAACACAGCTGATCAGCAGGTTGCCTACTTACCTATAAATTGGTAAAAATAAAAAGTCATGTCAGGTACTTTTTTACAAGGTCCCGGAAGAATAATATGGAGATATTTTCCTTGAACCTTTTGCACATCGACTTGCAATTTTAACTGATGACCAGAGACCATATAAGTATATAAGTAACCATTTTGAAAAAGGTCACAATAAATTATGAACAGGAAGACTCTCGCCCATTATATTTTAATGACGTCAGTGAACTTGGCCTAAGAGAGTATCGACCGCACGAGCCTAGCCTTTAAAAAGGTCTGAATTTTTAAAAGCTTTTATTCAACTTGAAATGTATGTAACTAACTATGTATCTGACTATGTTACTATGTTTGTTCTGTCCGATTGAGCTAATTTGGTGTGTAACTCCGATGACAATGCAATAAAAGCTTGGTTTTTAAATATTTTTAAAATAACTTGCTATGAGCGAGCACATCATAGCATAGCTGGTCTAGTCTTCATAACCGATCTCCGATTGACGACACGGTCAGTCTTCGGATGGAAGACCGCTAGAGGCAGTTACAAATGAGCGCTACCTTGGATCTGTTGACATTGACACGTTAAACCTCCGATGGTTTGTCCTATATGTATAACCCTAAAAATTTTGACGCTAGGACTAATATAGTCACTTCGGTATAAGAACTTGAAACTTAAGCAGATTAAATTTTCAGTGGTCAAAACAACCTTTTAAAAAAATAGCATGGTTATGGCACGGTGTACGGCTCTACGCAGGCGACATAAATTTTGTATATCGTCTGCGAAGACCATGCGTCCTCTACAACTTGCTCTGCCCACGATTTGCGAAACCATGGAGCAGGCATCGCAGGGCGTTGCCTAACACATGTTTACCCATTGACCGAGTTTCAATCCTCTCCCGTTATGTCCATTGCTGCAATAAATCGATTAGCTACTCGTTTTATCGAATAAATATGGAAAGTGCTGTCCGTCCGTGGAGTATCGAATGAGAAATTAAAGATAAATAAATGAACTTACGTAAATGTCAAAAGATTCTTACATACTGCAGTCCACGATTTCACCCGATATACTGAAGAAACCGTTAATTTTTTTGAGATAAAAAGTAGTCTACGTGTTAATCCAGAGAATTCCAGAATATCTATTAGATTTCGTCCAAATACGGTTTAGCGTGATTAAGTAACAAACATGGCAACATAAAATTTTTAAAAGATAATAATCATTTGGCACGATATTGCCCTCGCCGAGTCGAGCAAAGGCAATTTAAATAACGAATTAAAACTGTGCATTCAAGATACAAATGAAGAAACATAGAGGTAGTAATTGGTAATGAGAATTTTATGCCGCTCTAGAAATTGATCAACCGACCTATATCCTCATACTTTGGAATGTTTTCCCCCACTTAGGTAGCTATACCGTTTTGACAGACGATGTTGTACAATACCAGTTTAGTTGAAATAGACTTGATACAATGTTATGTGATTTTATATGTTATACAACATACAGCCTAGTGACATGAAAACTGGCAACTTTTGGACGAAATCACGAAATTTGACGTTGCGTCAATTTTCTAATACTATTGTTTTAGCCTATACCTACTTAAGTATTTTAACCTGGCATTCGTCTCGCTTTATTGATAGAGAAAAAGCAAGGCAAAGGCCAATTTGATTCAGTTCAGGCTCACAGAAAGAGTTTGCGGTACGGCCCCTGTGATATTAGTATCTATAGAATTAATTCTACTATTTAAAAAGAGGAAAGATTTGTATTTTTGTATGTTTGTGTGGAATAAACTCAAAAACTACTGGACCGATTTCAAAAATTCGGTCACCATTCGAGTGCTACATTATCCAATATGGGACCCATTGTTGGGACCTGTATCTAATTTAAAATATTTTTTTACAGTATGGCAATAAACAAATTCAGAGACGAGACAATAAACCAATTGTGTGCGTCACACAAACTATTTCTGACCTAAAACCTATTTTGACGACCTATTTGGCTCAGCGGTAGTATATTCGCCATATAAGCCAGAGGTTCTGGGATCGATTTCCGGCCGGCAGGTGTTTGAGTAATGAATTTAAATATCTGCTTTGGGTCTGGGTGTTAGTCGTCCTTTTCTTTGTCTGTTTTCCATGGCATCCCCGACGCAGTTATCCTAGTTGTAGGTAGGTTATTCTATCCTAGTGTTATTTAAAAAAACACTATGGTGAGTTTCCGTAAGATACATTTTGTAAACACGCTTCTGAAACTGGCTTTACCCAGAGACTGCCCCACTAGGATAGATCCGGCCTTGGTGTAGGACTCTAGGCCATATCTGGCCATTTGGAAACCGCTCTCGCGCCTCCGTTGCGTCAGGCCGACTTAGGCAATGCAATTTATAAGGTTGACTGCTCAGAAATTGGCTTGACGAAATTAAGTAAGTAGGCACTACCTACTCACAAGCACATACAAAATTGCAAATAGTGAAACTATTTCGCAGTTTTATTTACGATTGCGGCGTGCGGGCACAGTGCGTGTGCCGCGGGCGGCCCAAGATTTTAAATTTTTATACCCGGACTACGAATGAAGCCGCGCCCGGACGCTCCTCGGATGCCCGGATGCCCTCTTAACTAGGACAAATACGGGGAAACCCGGACGGATGGCAACCCTAACGATATACCTAAAGAGATTAGATAACTCTTTACTTTAGTAGAAATTGACGACTGGCGGTTTCGTTGCTAATAGCGAACTTTTCCAGGCCTATAAATTATCCTCGTTGCTTTACTTCATGCGAGTTGGTAGCCTAACATGGACCTATTCTAAACATTTATAAAAAAAAATATCACCGACGTCGTAAGAAATTGTGTTTTTACATGTAGGTACTAGGTAGGTATCTAATTATTTATTTGACACAAGCAATGGGTAAACAATTGAGGTTTTAACACAATTAGGTGCATAAAAATTCTAAATTGGGTTGCGAATCACAACTAGTGTGTACCTACAGATAAAAACGCATACCTACTCAAACCGCCCATCTACAAAGCCTCTGCCCCCCTACCAAGTTGCAATTATAATATAGGTAATCGAAACGCCATAAAACTAGGAAAATGTATGGGAATGACGATTCTGTCACAGAATATAGAATCTTTAAATAGACACACATTTCTTTACAGAAATGTCATCCCCATTACTGTCATGTCCTGGTTTTCTATGGCGTTTCGATTATCGAATTGCAACTTGGCTAGGGGGGCTGGATCTCATCCCGTCCAGTGGGTCTCCCGATGCCCAGTGACCCCGCGTCGGCGTTCAGCGGGCCAGATGCGGATGAGCAGCTCGAATTATCCTTTTCTACGACAATTAGGATAGGATGTCCTTCAAAAGCATGTAATTTAGCAAACAAGACCTTGCGGCCGTGTTGACACACGGCTGACGACACGTCGTTAATTTGGACTTGTGTAACTACCGCCGCACATGGCACTGTGACGTGAACTGTGCCAATGTCAGGTTGATTTAGTTAATGACGGAGTGTTATTTCATGATGATTCGTATTCTTATTCGATATGGGGCGATAGGTCCTGTAGCGGCGCGGCGTCCTGATAGGTGCATTGTGCACCCACTAAGAAAAATGGCCATCAAAATTCCGATGAAAACACCTAAAGTATGGAGCATACGGATATCACCAAAAAGTACGATGAATTACTTTAGCGAAACATTTTATATTGCTTTCCTTAGAAATAAATTTTGAGTTAAATTCTATTTTATTCACCGGTATTCTGCCATCTCTCTACATATTAATACGTCTAGTGCAAAACATGATTTTAACTGACTTTATCCTTTTATTAACACCTATTGTGCATGCGTGCTTCCAATGTGTGTACACAATATAATGTACCTACTGTGTTTAGAGCAAATAAATTACTAAGTGCAAATCGAACATCGGGAGTTTCCAAGAGAACAATGTCTAAGATTGTACTGAGGAACATAGGTGCATAGGACGAAAAAACGCATGTGTTTTTTCGTTAGTTTAGTTGGTACTTTCCTAGACATGAACTTTTTAGCTCGATGTTTTTTAGTGCCTAACGAAAAGCCCTAAAAGAAAAACCTAACTTTTCATTGATTTTCCAAACCGGTTTAGGCAAAAGACTGCAGCGCTACGTGGAGAACAAATTAATTTGAAATAACGACTTTTTTTTTATTGTAGGCTTAATAAGTTTGCACATTGCTTTTACCTATTGTTCTGTCAAAACATAAGTGTGTTCTGAATCACAGCGACATTTGATGTTTAATGTGACCCAGTGTACCTACAATGAAAGCATGATTTGAAAGTGAAATCGTTTTCACTTTCAGCAAATTGGCCGGTATGCGTTTAGACCTACTTTTTGGATTTGCAAAACGGCGGCACTTTCAATTTAGACATTTTTTATTACCGTGTTTCATTTGATATACCATAAGCTTTTTATCAAAAAACTTGCTTGCGTTTTGACAATCAAATCGCAACAATTTTACTTTTTATCTCTACCACTGATTTTAGTCTTATTTTATTTTAAGCCTAGTATTTTTTGATAATACTGATATATTCGCGTTTGACCAACTCGTCTGTTGGTAAATAAGTATTTTATCCCACGCAATTTCAAAAGTCCTGAACCTCCTTCGGGAAAGAATCCCTAAGACGATCTTTGGTGTCTCTCTGTCTGTATATCACAGTCGTTTTTTTTTTTATATTGAAGCACCTAGATTGCAAGTGTTAGAAGAGTAGATGGGTAGTAGGTACCATGGCAAAATCTTCACGAAAACAGATTTTCCCGATTCTCGAGCTTTTGGATACGCGCGGTCGGCGCATAAATCATCTTGCAAGATTTTGTCGTTTTTAATTTTGAGGAATGCGCGAATAGTTATGTACTTAAGTCGACATATTAATTAATTAATTAGAAAGAAAGTTACTTTTCCCGGAATTTAGGTTTTTTTTAATTTTTCTATTGTGCAATTTATGTACGGTAAGTATTTTGTAAATTAGTTTTACCTACTGCATTTGTTAACTTAGTTCTAACGAAACGTACGATTATGATTATTACCACAGTTATTACTTAGATATGTAATTTAACAAAAATACTTTACTTCTATAAAATTTATCAAGTTTATCAAAGTATAGAATTTCTCTATGACTCTACCAAAAAATATTTGAGGTGTTAAATAATAAGTCAAACAATTTTAGCCAAACAAAACTGAAAAAGTACACCATACAAACCAGTTTAAATAAAAACTTACTTTATAACGAAAGGAATCAAGGAACTTCCTGGAAACTTATAGCTGCACGCAACAAAACTTTTCTTCACCAAAACTTTATATCACAGGTGTTCGAGAAAAAAAAAACAAAAGTAAATAAAAAAGTTATTAAAAAATATAAGCTTAAGTGGTGGGCGATGCGACCGCCTCACCGACTGCCTGAGACGCACTGAGTCAGTAGGTAGGCCAGAGTAGGCATGCTTGCAGTCACGCCATCGCCACTAGACGATCATTGCATTCAAACAATTGGACTTTCTATCGAATCGTTTATTTTTGTCTCTTTCATGATCGAATACATGTAACATTAATGATTTATTGGTTTAAAAAATAAGTGTTATTTTTCAAAGCAAACGTTGCGCCACTTATCCGGAGCTAGTGCAACGTGAAAAGTTGATAACTTTTGAAAGTTTTGACAATAAAAGATAATGAAAATTAAATGTATAAGACGTAGAAGTGAAAATTTGCAAATAATAACCAGATTATGGATACAAATAGGAAAGAACAGAAAGCTAACTTTTAAAATTAAAACATTGATATCTATGCAATTAAGTTCTTATTACATAATCTTTTGGAATATTCAAAATTAAGTACCTAGAAAACTAGTTACGTCCATAAAAAGGAAAATAAAACAAATTATTATGGCAATCAAAAAATTTAAATTTGTCGATAAAGTAACAACACTAGCAATCCGGTTTTACGCGGTCATCTCGAGCGTTTCCCCAACTTTCTTCGACCCGCTTGTGGACTATACATTTTAGTTATTGCCTTTTAATCGTATCTTTTTGAAAGATGGACTTTGATCCTTGGAACATCTCAACACAGGAGTTATTATCAAAGTCCAAATCGAAATTTCGAGTAGGTACGGATCTATGTAGTCTGAAAATAAATATTTAAAATTAAAAAATAATAAATTTATTTATTTCAGGCCAATATGCAACTAACTAGATATACTTATGTAGCAGATAAAATTATAAAATAATTAGCTTCGCTCCGCGGCTGCATCTGCTTTCCTGCAGGAACCGTTAATTTTGCTAGGATAAAAAGTAACCGAAACAAAGATGGCGCGCTGAAAAGGAGACTTAACCTACAATTAG
Source organism: Alcis repandata (assembly GCA_949125135.1). Lineage (NCBI taxonomy): Eukaryota > Metazoa > Arthropoda > Insecta > Lepidoptera > Geometridae > Alcis > Alcis repandata. Next base: position 3,759,603 of record OX421243.1, read on the forward strand.
CAATAAGTAAGTTCAGTAAGTAGACAATTTTTGATGATGCAAAAGTAATCTGTGCCACTCCAGCCATTCCCAGTCAAATCGCTGATCTTTTTCAGTGAGAAAAAGTAAGAAACACTCTCTCACATTATACTTAACCTAGGTAGGTATGTCAACACGTAAAACCCAATTAATCCTTAGACTAAAATAAAATAATTTCATTTTATTTTAGTCTAAGAATTAATCAAGTAATGAAATGTACGTTTTTGAGTGGTAGGACTTGACGTCTCTTGTGCAGGGCATCCTGAAGAAGTCACTTTTTAACCACCACGCAGTAAGTATATAGTAAACATGGTTGTCAAGAGTTCGTTAAGATAGGCTAACCAATTTAAAAAAATTGGTTGCCTGTAAAGTCGGTATACGGGCGAAAGTTTTACGTGACAACGACTTATGTCTGTCTCTCTCGCTCTTAGGCGGGCTAACCATGCCCGAGTGGAAGGGACGCGTGCCTCTCACTCGCTCTCATTGTGAGCGCATAACGTGAGCGGAGCGTAACGCAGTTTCTTGAAGTGTCACCCGGCAAACCAATTTTTAAGACGTTGTCACGTCAAAATATAACTTATAATTTAGTTGGTTGTTGGATAACTATGTCGCGGGGCGAACTTGAACAAGATTGGCACAGAACCGGGATGAGTAGCGTAAAAAAAGAGAGACCATAAGGTACTCAGAACTTGGCGATTACGGTTTGATAATGACAACAAATACGAATTTAGATGCCTTGAAAAATAATTGAATACTTGTCTTGACAAAACGGCGACATCCTGCAATCTTGTTGCAGCTCAATTTTGTTGTTAATTAAGACTATGTTTGTTATTCAAATAAATCTGTGTCGTTTTACGCAATACGAAGATTGATGCGCCTGTTGTCGCACGTTCACTGTTGCTGTTGCATCGCTGCATGGGGTGATGCAAGGATTGCACTTTTGTAGCCAAGTTTTTTGCTACTGACTTTTAGGGTTCCGTACCCAAACGGTAAAACAGGACCCGCTTTACTAAGACTCCGCTGGCCGTCCGTTTGTCACCAGGCTGTATCTCATGAACCGTGATAGTTGAAATTTTTACAGATGATATATTTCTGTTGCCGCTATAACAACAAATAAGTACTAAAAACAGAATAAAATGAATATTTAAGGGAGCTCCCATAGAACCGACGTAATTTTTTTGGCGTTTTTAAAGACCCTTCGTGCGCGAGTCCGACTCGCACTTGGCCGGTTTTTTTTACTTCGGTGATAGGCTTTGACCGCCATCTTGCGATGTGGTAAGCAATGATGCGATGGTGCACGCTTGAACGCTTGGTGCGAAGAAAGATTTACTCTCAACATAAAGGCACACAGAATAAGTATTATCTGACGATGAGTTTGGTCAAAGACTAGTTATATTATATAGGTACCTACTTACTAGGTGTTATGCAACTTATGCAGCGGCGGTTCTGACATGGAACAGTGATTCATTGTATACTTAAGATTTATTTATTAATCTATGAGATATTCAGGCTGGTAATTTACAGTAGAATAGAACCTAGCAATCCTAAACCTACCATTAGCTTCCATTGCATGTAGCTGCGAGCCTTGTTCCAAATGTGTGCATCTCGCGAGCGCGGTTCAAGGACCATTGCAATATGTCGACATTTGGAATATTGCATGCTGTGTGATGTGAATTTGGGTAGACCAAGGAGGCCGGATGTAATCGCGTGCGAGTTTTGGTTATTATCTCAAATGGTAACAGATCTAAGTAGGTAAAGTTTCAGAACTAATAGGACGGGAGATGATAACAGAAAATCATTCAGAAAATCTTTTGACGTGACAAAGTCTTATAATTCGATGGAGCTGGCTGCACGCACGAAAAAACATGACGCATGCGGCGTTACCGTCGCTCTGAGGCGTTCCATTTAAGGCTTGAAGTGCAAGCGAGAGCGCGCAACGAGCGACAAAGAGGCACAATCGGCCTCCGCGTTCGGCAGCGTTCGACATCTGTCTCTCTCCTACTTGAGTGAGCAATGCGTCCGCGTGGACAGCTGCTATTAAAATTAAATTAAAATATTATTATGTATTGTATAGCTACAATAATACATTTACATGTTTTCGTCAAGTATGAAGTGCAGTAAAAAGTGAATGTGGTGTCAATTGTTTATAGCAACGATAATTGCGGCGATGAAGGTAATGATGTTCAGTGATATATTGTCGAATATTCGTGCTTTCATCATTAAAATAAATAGCATCGGTCCGCTAGTGCAGCGATTGTAGGTTATGCTATAATTGACAAAACTATAACAATAAGTTAACAGAACTATTTCACGATGAGTAAAAAATCAATTGCTTTACTATTCGATCGAAATAACATTCCATCAGTATTTTCTTATGATGTTGTCACGTTCAACTCTTGTCAGTAAACCGACTTTACAGACAACCGTTTTTTTGCACAGCTAATCATCGTCGAGTAGTATTAATTTCACGAAAATCAAAGTGCCATAATTTTCCGACGGGTCCAAATGGCCACCATACTGACCATACCGTCGACACGTTGTCCATCCTCGCCCACGCGATTGTCGCCGGTACCAGCGTTATGAACATCATTTTGCTTTCCGTCATTACGTAACTAGGACCCCTGAAGAGTCGCCAGACGGGTTCGGAAATTTCTGTTATCATCTCCCGGCCGTAAAATAAATAAAGGGCGTCCTCTAAACAACGAAAAAAATCAATAATAGTATGAGTGAGTACACTATGGACCAAGCCGGAATTCGCGAAAACACAATCAGCTCCATACAAAGTCGATTATCAGCAACATTTTTTTTAACAGCTGTAATTTTTTTTGCGATTTCAAGGTTAGTCTAGTAAAAATTGTTCATACTGATGAGTACTACGAGGCCCTTTTGGCTTAGCATACCCTTTCCTTCTAACCTTTTATAGACGGAATTAAAAAATAAGAAAACAATCTAAATTAACATACTTATATTGCAACTATACAAAAAAAACTAACATTAACCGATCAATGATGGTCAGCCTTCGGGTCGTATTTCCCATATTCCTTCTCCCAGTTAGCAATAAACTCTTTCTTGCGCTCTTCCCTGCGTTTGAAGTACTCCGGGTACATTGCCTTCTCTAGCGGGTGCCAATAGTCGAGCACCCAGTCCGGGGGCGGGACTACTCGCTCGTGGGCTACTCCGCCGGGACTGAAGGCGACTGGAACAAATGGTGACAATAGTTAGTCTATTATATTGACAAAATATTATTTAGCTTCTGCACAATGTAAATAAAAACTGCAAAACCCAGCGCTGCTGTTTTTTGCTGAAACTTTTTACAGACTTTAAAAAGGAGGTTTTTAACAAGTATGATTTCTTTTTATTGTTTTTTCTGTGTGTTTCTTTTATATCTTGAGTAGCTTTTAGTCTATTAAAATTTCTTGTACCTATTAGTCTATAACATTGGTTTAACAATTCTATCTATCTATCATAGTGTCAAAAAAAAAACATTTATCTTTCAAGCTCCTTACCCTGGATTTACCCATTGTCAACTTTTTGTCCCGGAAATAAGTTTCTGTAAGATAGCAGGCGAAATCACAGAGCGCGGTTAATGAAGCAACTTGTTAAGAAAAACCCAAACTTACAAGCTCTAGGAATAGGATGCTGCTTCAAGAACAGCTCCTCCTCGCCCTGTTTGAGTAGCTGCACCGCTTTCCGCATGTCGGGCTCCTTCGCGTGCTCGTCGAACCGGGCGCGGAGCAGCACGGCTTGGTAGCGGTATACATGGCTGGAAAAGAGGGTAGTTTTTAAAAAAATGTTTTCCTCATAGCTCCTCACTAGGATACTGTGTCAGGGATGCCATGGAACAAAGACAAGGACAACTATAGTCACCGCGTTACCAACTAAGTCATGCGGCCATAAATCATTTCTCTATGTCTGTCTCGCTCGCACTTGTGGGACTTATGGAGCCGCATAGTGATGTGCGCAAGATGGTTATTGGCGCATATCAATAAGAATAAAATCAAATAGAAACATACAACTAACGACTATGACAAAGGCCCTACGACTCAGTTGGTAACGCGGGACTATAGTACCCAGACCCAGATCATTATTATTTATTTATTTATTATTAAATACTTGTCACACTTCTAATTCTAAATGGGGGTGATACGACCTGCACCGACGTCCCTACATCTTATCACACTTACAGCAACACCAAGGTGCGTGAGTTTTACTATGTAACATTTCGTGGATTTCAAACATTTTGTTTTAGTTAACACGGCCACAGCGGGATGCACATCACGCTTGTAAGCTCTTGATGAAGATCACCGAATGTGACCGAAAGTAGTTGCAATAGTAGCAATAGTTGCTTAATTAAATGGAGTACACTGTGTTATGTGTGCTATGAAGACTAATGTGGTATTGACATATTTTTATAATAATAATGTTTTGTATAATGTTTCACTCATAGCTGTTCGAATGATGAATTTAAATATTTGTTCTGGGTCTGGGTCTTATATTTTTGGTTTAATGTTGTTTTTGTTTTTGTACTTTTCTACATACATTTTTATATAAGACTGATTCAAGTAAATTCATGAATTGTTATACTACCAAGTAATTTAGTGGGTATATGTAATAGAGGTAAATAATAAGTTGTACTACATACTGCTTGTAATACTAAACTTGTGTCACCACTTTTAAAGTCTTTTCTAGTTTAATAACTTACATTTCATGGTGTGAATAACAAAGAGTTTTTACGTTTCTAAAGTTCGAAATACATAATAGGTGTGTGTGACCACCATATCTGCAGAGCTAATTGGGAGAGCTGGCATAACATTTCTAAATGAAACATCTTGTCACCTCTACCGATGAGTTGTGCACACAGTAAAACAATCTATTCATTTAATATTATAAGTAACGGAAGTTTCAACGATGATATTGATTATTAATAAGTTAGGTACGTGTTTATTAGGGTTACAAGCTGAATAAAAACATTCTACAAATGAATTACCTACAGGCTAAACTTAACCTATCTACGAGGTAAGTAAATAAATACCTAACGATAGTAACCTTATCATGAATGGAGTAAACTCATCGGAAAATAATAAAGCACTTATTTAGAGATAAAGCAGGGATCTTGGATAGGATTTCTGAAAATAAAATAAGAATAAGTTTGTGGAACAACTGTTAAAAAATTACGTAACGCGTAAACAAACCAGGAATCCGGAAAATGATAAATAGGAAATGTAAATATGATTACCGTCTATCGTAGAACGCCTCCAAATTACGCAAACCTTTTTTGTAAAGGCTGCAAACCCTCTGAGAATGGGTTTTCAACCCCAGGAGCGTAGAGCTCGCCATTTTTGTTTTGATTTCATAAAACCAAATTGAAAATAACATGACATTGACATGTCCAAAAATGACACTGACTGACTTTGAAGTTTGGACAATGAAAGTTTTTTTTTAATGTTCGACTTCAGACATTTTGTATATTTAGCCCGGGGGACTGCGAGATATCTGTGAAAAGAGCAAACAATAAAGTAAGGCGATGCGACGTCGCATCGTAAAACTCTGCGAGCACGCACGATGCATCGCAAGAACTTGCGAATTGATTCGCATCGCGCGTTCTTGCGATGTTACGTCACACTTGTTGACGCCATTTTAGTTAGGTCTGAGACAGCGTGGGGGCAAGACAATTACATTAGTGTAAAAAAAATCTCAATGTCAAGAGTACGACGTTGATTTTTTTGTATCACTGATTGTGGAGTGCCCTGTTCTTTGGGATACGAGTACTATTCGTAGTAACGACGATTATAAAAATAAATTCATCAAACAAGAAGCTTGGACATTCGTCTAACATACCAGATCAAATTGATTCATCTAGTAACGATTTTTGTAACTCAAGCAAAAGCACACTTTCAACGGAAGAAGACTTTGATTTTTCGTAAATTTTATCGATTGTAATATTTGGAAAACTCTTTTCTCAATAAAAACTAATGTAAAGAATTATTGTTTTACTTTAGTTACCGGATAGTGAGGCCAATCGTTTCCAGAGGCATAACAAGAACTCTCCCTTGTACGATCGTTTCGTTTCGCTCCGTATATGGTGATAATAAACATAAAAGCTCTTCGAATGAAGATATGCTCATACTAAAATGTTCAAAAAAATTTAAGCTAATTTAAGCTTCATATTTTAGATGGAATCAGCTCCCTTCGGCATTCATAATAGTAATAAATAGATGAACCCAAAATCTTTGTTTCTTTTTCCTGTATCTCCTAAGCAATAACAAAAGTGCACACTTCTTTTTACGATCCCGTGTCACGACCTAGTTTTCAAAATACGTTCAGTACGGTTGACGGTCGTCGAAGGGATGGTCACCCTAGGTCCAGATCGTGGAAGGGAGACGCCTTGCCGCACGAAATCGCATCGCAGCAATTCGCGTCGCAATTTTCTGCGTTGCGAATTCGCATCGCATCGCATCGCAGATTTGTGTACAAGCTCTAAAACCGTCTTGACTGAATAGAAGCTCATCAGAAATTAAGGAAAAATAGGTAATATTATATTATACAGTGTTAGTATTTAAATTAAACCCAATATAAAGATAGATCAATTTATTTCTGGTTTTCAAAAAAATAGATTATATGTAATTTAATTATAATTATTGTATTGTTTACATCTTTCTGTAATCGTCACTGTAATCACGGCCATCATTTGTAAGTTTCGTAAGCGCTTGTTTTAAACAATAATTTGAAAATATGATACTTATCCAGCCATCACTAATTGCAGATTAATATAATTATTTTGTACCTCTCAGTATTAACAAACACACATAACTGGTTGGTGACAAATTAACAACCAGCTATATTTTAGTTCGTAGCAAAAGAAACTAGTTTTCTCTTTTATTTATGCTCTCCATTTATTCGTATTAAACCAAATAATGGACTCTAAATAAAAGTTCATTATATCAAAATTCAGTGCCTCATTGTATAAATGCTCACTGATGACCGCCGTTGATGACTCTTAGACTAAAAGTAAGCTAATTAAAAATTGCAGTGGAGTTACAAAAAAACAGGTGCACTAATTAATTATGTTCCATTATTTAAACTAAATTTTGTTTGGCCAAGCCATATCAGAGGCATTTAGGCGGCCTAAGATCTGACAGGGACTAACCTAACCCAACCACTCAGGCTATACCAACTTAATTTACGAAACCTCAGATAGGACTAAATTATGTCGTCTTTGTATAACAGTCTCAAAATAATATTTAATTCAGTTCCCTTAGTATGAGTTTTGATAGTTTTCGAAAACGATCAAACGTTTCGAAAGCTCTACATTATTAAGTTCCTTCACATTTCCGCTAGGGGCGCTTTACTGTCATTCATGGTCCTTCGAAAACTATCAAAACTCGTACTAAGGGTACAGAAAATGATACAACAGAATCCACTTCTATTTACTAAAGGAAATTACAGCTGAAATTATTTTATTAATAAAATTGATCTAACTCTAAACATATGAAAAGAATACAACTAGATATAAGATATTTACATTAGTAGTATAACTTGAAATATTCAAACAAATTTGAAACGGACTAATATAAAATATGTACCTAAGTATATAATTATGTATAAGTATTTTAAATTTAATCCTAAATTCGTAACCGATTTAGTTGTTTTACAAGTTTACATTTAAAATCACCATTTACTCGATTTCGAAATCAAAAAATATAATTTGAATGTTAGACAATTTTATACAAGACATTGGATACATTCTCATTCTCAAGAATAAGAAATAATAAGAATTTAACTCTGAATAAGAATTGGATACATATCAATGGATAATACATACATTGGAGGATATTTAGAACAGACCTTACCTTAGCAGTGAGACTTACTAGGTTCATAAAAAGGCAATACATGTATTCCATGAAATTACCTATCTACAGGGTTATTCAAAAAGGGTATGCTAAGCCGAAAAGGGTTCATAGTACTAATCATTATGAACAACTTTTACTATGGGACCAACCCGAAATTCGCGAAAAATAAATCAGCTGTTCCATAGAAAAATGTCAATGACACTCGACAAAATGTATGACACAGCTGATTATTTTTTCGCGAATTCTGGGTTGGCCCCATAGTAAAAGTTGTTCATAATGATGAGTACTATGAGCCCTCTTCGGCTTAGCATACCCTTTATGAATAACCCAGTACAATCTCTACTAAACATAATTACAAAGGAAACAAATATTATAATCATTTTGTTCACATTCAACCACAATGAAATCATAGGAAAAAACCACTCTAACAACTTACTTAAATATATTTAAAAACAAGCTTTTATTGCATTGTCATAAGAGTTACAGTATACTTCACAAATAGCTCAATCAGACATTGGGAAGTGGTTTAAAATTTGGTTGCAATATTTGACCTTAACCAAACTACATTGCAAGTTAAATAAAAGCTTGTAAAATGCATAAAACCATACAGTGATCGCGTTCGTTTAGGCTTCCATAAAAACGATCAGTTTGAGAATTTCGCCAATAATGCCTTTTTTGTCAATTTTTATGCTATGGGTGGCAGACAACTAAACGGGCCGCCTGATGGTAAGTAATCACCGTTGCCTGTAACACCAGAGACGTCACGGATACGCTGCCGACCTTTCGCTCAATACCAGAACGCAAAATAGCAAACTACCTCATGTCATTCATACCTTTTGTATGAATTCATCTCCGCAGGTGGGTCAAAAGTGGCAGTTCACGATGGCATTTGATATGTTTTTGAGCTAACTGAACCTTTTGGAATTTAACAGTGAACGAAAACAGTTACCAATGCCATTTTTGCTCACATTCCTAAAATGAACGCTGAATGTGATCGGTTTTGTAATTTTTAACTGTTATTTTTACCAACGTACCCAAAACGAACGTGCTGATTGTAACATACGTGCAAATATTTTTGAACTCTCGAATGTTTACACAAGTGGCTGCGCAGCATAATTTTTGGGTGTCAGTGACTGCACAGAACGACTTATTGCCTATATTCAGTGCTCAAAAAAATTTGCGCGACTGTACCTAGCACATTATCATCATTTCATTATGATGATCATAATTTCATAGTGATGATCACGCCTTCATAATGATAATGATCATCATTGTGAAGTCATGATCATCATAATTATGAAATGATGATAAAAATAAATCACTTACTGCCAAACATAGGCCTCTCTTATCTACGCAAAAGGCGTCTCCCATTTAACAACTTTCCAAAAACATTTACTATCTAAAATTTTAGCAGTAATCTGAGTTTTAAAATCCATGCATCTCTTTTCATTGCAGTGGGTAAGAAAAGAATGGCAATAATTTTAGAGCTGTGTCAAGTTTGGATCAAAAAGGGTGCCACACTCAACACCATTGTGGATCACAGTGCTTACTCAGTTGCTTAAGATAGTCTATTGTTTTTAGAGTTCCGTTGCCTAGAATAGTCCACTGTTGTTAGAGCTCTATTGCCACTGTTGACTGAGCTCCCATAGCCTAAGGTAGCCCACTGTTGGTAGAGCTGTTGCCTAAGATAGTCCACTGTTGTTAGAGCAACATAGTCTAAGATAGTCCACTGTTGTTAGAGCAACATAGCCTAAGATAGTCCACTGTTGTTAGAGCAACATAGCCTAAGATAGTCCACTGTTGTTAGAGCAACATAGCCTGAGATAGTCCACTGTTGTTAGAGCAACATAACCTGAGATAGTCCACTAATTGTTAGAGCTCCATAGCCTAAGATAGTCTGTTGATAGAGCTCTGTTGCTTAAGGTAGTCCCCTGTTGTGGAGCTTCATTGCAACTGTTGTTAGAGCTCCATTGCCACTGTTGTTAGAGCAACATAGCCTAAGAAAGTCCACTGCTGTTAGAAGCTTCATTGCCACTGTTGTTATATCACTATTGCCAAGGCTTAAGAATTCCATTGCCTAGGATAGTCCACTGTTGTAAGACCTCTATTGCCTAGAGTAGGCCACTGTTGCTAGGGCTCATAGCCTAGGGTAGTCCAGTTGTTAGAGCTCCATAGACAAAAGTAGTCGACTTTAGTTAGAGCTCCGTTGCCTAAGGTAGTCTGTTGTTAGAGCTCAGTTCCCGCCCAGTTGCTGCCCTCTGCCCCAGTTGTGTCCCCCGAATACGGGCCGCCCGCCGCCGCCGCCGGCGCCGCCGCCGCCACCGCCGCCGGCCACCACGCGTTGTGCCGTGTTCGGGACTGGACCGAATCCGCCCGTCCGGCGGGTGTCCGGAAAGATTTGCTTCCTGAAAACATAGATTTGTGTAGAATGTAAAGTATGGACATAATGATGCTTCGCTTATAACAACTTAAATTAATGTTTAAATTTGTTTTTAACCGACTTCAAAAAAGGAGGAGGTTATCAATTCGTCTGTATGTTTTTTTTTTTTGTTTTTTTTTTTTATGTTTGTTACCTCATAACTTTTGACTGGGTGAATCGATTTTGATGATTCTTTTTTTATTAGAAAGCTGACGCTTCCCATTTGGTCCCATTTCAATTTAGTCCAGTTCTGATAATGGTATCCATGAGAAAACCATATAAGTGTTAAAGGATGATGGGCACTTCGTCCCCGGTGTTGTATCAAGTCATGACATATGTCATTCGAAAGAGCATAACAATAGCATTATTTAATTATATCACACCAGCCCCGAGTGACGTGCAGGGAAAAAGATATGACGGTTTTTAGATTCTAAAAAGTGCTGTTTTTTTTCGTTTTAAAATCTATTTCATCGAATTTTATTATCGTGTATGCATTTTCTGTGACTATTTTATAATAATAGTTTGTTTATAAACGTTTATATAATTGTAATTATTTTAATTTTATAATGGCACATGCCAAAATCCTTACATTGCTGATTATCGACAGTTTTTGTCTGAATAATGCCATAATATGATATCGATTTATTACCAAATTAAAATTAAGCGAACTTACCTGTAAGTGAAGTCTGATTAAGATTATAAGTTGTCTTGTCGAAGGGTTAAAAGCCCGAACCTTTCGTCAAACTAGTTTGTTTTTTTAATTATCTCTCCCTTTACCAAGACACTATAAAGGCGAGCGAGATGAACTTTAAATAATGGTTACAGATAAGAGTATAGGCATAGATAGAGCAGAGAGCAATCAGCAATCAGAGATTTTTACTTTTTAAATGCTTTTGACTTTGAAAATAGTAGTCAATTAGGCCTTCTTTGCAGAGCCAGCCATGAATTTGGCTCAAAACGTCACAATACTGCTAACGGTGTGAGGTACTATCGATAAAATCGGCTTTTTCGACATTATTGATGTTCTAGAAAATAATTAAGAAATCTTATTGAGAATTGTATTTATTGAGAAGGGTAGTCGTGCTGAATCTGACTACATGCCTATCCCGATCATATTCATACTCTGCAAGACAACTTACTATGGAACAAGCTCCTGGCGTACCGAGAAGCTAATGACCTCGTAAGTGACTGGCAGTACGGATTTTGCTGAAACTGGTCTACTGGTGATCTTACCACTCACATCTGAGAGACTATCGAAAACATGAGGAAGCGATCATAACCCCACCGACAGAGGATGGTAACAGAGGTAGTTTTAGTAGGTATAACCCCACAAAAACCCCCTTGACCCGGTTGCCCCCCAACGCAGCCGGTTCTTTTCTTAAGGTTTCCCCAGTCTCAAAAAAAACTATCCATAATAGACTATCCATCAGTAACACTACTTTCGAACGTGTATCTTAAACTATACCGATTGCAAAAACTCGTGTTTTTACTGTAGGTATTGCTTTATTATTCAATAAAATGTCATAGTGCGCATCAAACTGTACCAGGTTAGTACCGCCTCAATCGAAAACTGCCAAGAGACAAGCTTATGCGCTTGACCATGCTTCTCTCGGAGGCTGGATTTTTCATCCGCTGAACCGCGCGTCGGATATGCAACGGCAACGGTTTGTCGTCTGCGTACCCAAAAACACCAGGCAGATAATTATAGTGCACAAGTAAAAGCGCTGTGGAGAGCACCGACCCCTGGAGAACACCGGCCTTGATATCTTTTAAATCAGATAAAGAACCACCGATGACCACTGCTCGAATGAAATAATCCCGCTGGAAGTTCGATATCCATGCAACAAACCAAGTGAATAAGCCAAACAAAGGGAGCTTACTTATAAGGCTTTTATGCCAAACCCTGGTGAAAGTTTTGTAGGTGTTTATGGAAACGACTAGCTTTTTCATATGTTTTTCAGAGAGGGCATATTCAGCTACTGGATACATAGCGACTGACATAAAATGCCTTTTATCAGACAGCATAGCACTCTTAATACTCTTTATTTTTTGCAAACTATTGCCAAAATGACTTCTACATGTTCCATACATTTTGTCGAGTGTCATTGACATTTTTCTATGGAACAGCTGAATTTTTCCCGAATTTCGGGTTGGTCCCATAGTAAAAGTTGTTCATAATGAAAATAATGCCTACTATGAGCCCTTTTCGGCTTAGCGTACCCTTTATGAATAACCCTGGATTGAATAATAAAAGTAATTTTTGAAATACATGTTAATAAAATTCCTTATAATAGCTTTAGAGAGCAAAAAATCAGCAATTTTTTTAAATCTTAAAACGATCATATCTTTTTCCCTGCACGTCATTCAAGGTTGAGTCATACAATTAAATAAAGCTAATATTATCATCTTTCAAATGACATATGTCACGACTTGATACAACACGGGGACGGCGCCCATACAAAAGTGCCCATCCTCCTTTGCATTAAGTACGTGCGCGACAAATAGATAATATATAACTCAATAGTCGGTCTTTTGAAGTCGGTTTTTGTTTTTTGTTTTGTAAAAATAATGTTCTTGTTTCTGATCTGTGGGTTTAGCATAAATTGTGACGTTAAATACGTAGCGAGTATTTGATAGACCAATGTATGAAAAATGAGACAGCGTTCTTGTCGGGCTTAAAATGAAACGGCATTTGTTCATTCATACATTTTTCTATTGATTACTCATTAATTTAGAATTTATGTTAGGCCTACTGTTAAAAGCAAAGGATAGTTAGTATGTCAGTTGTCAGTCCCTTTGCTTTTTGAAATTTGGAAACGCATTTTCTATATTCGTCAATTCAAGTATCATACGAGATTATAAAGTTAAAAATAGATATGTAGGTTAAACATCCTGAGAGTAAAGATAGCATTTGATAATATGCATCAAAGTTTGTAGTAAATGAAATATGATGGGACATGCTTTATTGGAGTAAACAAATGTTATGTTGAAATCCTGATATATTATTATAATTTGGCATTGGGGTAGCTTGTATTAACTTGAATCAGGTAAGAGAGTTTTTTTAATGCTATTGAGTGACGAGACCAGCAAATTGATCGCCTGATGTTAAACGTTACGTTTGCTCTCAACAGGTCTGCGCCGCCCAGAATTTTGAACTGACGTACTGGTAATTCCACAACAGGGGCGGATTTAAGGGAGAGGCACCCCCCCCCCCCCCCTGACGATATTTTTGTGTACTGTGAAGATTCCATCACAGTACAGTATACTTAGGAGCAAATTAAATTATCAGAGTTTTTAAAATATATGAATAAAATAACAGACAAAACACGAGTGAGTCTATTTCTGGCTGGAATTGCGACTTTCTAACAGTTATTGTTGAAATTTTTGACAGTCCGCCCCTTGTGGGTAACAAGAAAAAATCCTGGATCCGCTTTTGCTGCAAGAGCTATAAAAACTTACATAAACTCCGGCGGCGCGAGGAGGGCGGGGCCGCCGAACTCTTGAGGGTACTTGAACAGCAGGAAGAAGGCGAGATGACCAATCAGGATGCCGATAAGCTCCATTGCTCCGCTGAAAATTGATTATTAGATTACTTATTTCTCCAATCCAATCCAGAGTATCAATATTCATTAATTCTTGCAACATTTAATTGGATTTTGATTAGGTTTGGTATCAATTCTACTTTTAATGTATTAACATACAAAAATGTATGATTTCAGGCTAAACTGCAGGGCTAACTATATATTTCAGTAGTTTAAAAACCAGAGTACAGAACCAGTTTTAATGAATTTTCTATGAATGTGTTTATAAACAATGTTAAATAGAAAGGCAAACTCTTTATTGTTCACACCAGAAATTACAAATAAAAGGATTATTCCGGAGGAAGTTCTGAGGTAAGAAACATAAAATAAAAAAATTCAACAACAATTGAGAATTTCCTCATTTTGTCAAAGTTCATTAAAAAGTTGTTACGTACCCTCCGCTGATGACCAGGTTGAAAGCGAGCAGCACCCACGGCAGGTACATAGCTTTAAATCTGGTGCCGAACCAGAACGACACAATCGTGTCCTTGTTTAGCTGGCACCATATGTACAGGACTGAGAGTACCATGGGGTCCATTAGTATCTGTGGACAAAAGCGGTACGTAATGTAACATGCATGACCACACTAATTTGACTCTTCTTATTCTTATTTGGTATGGGGGTTGGGTCCCACATAGATACATTGTGCGTTTCCACTTTGCCAAGCCAACCCAACTTCTTAAAAAATAACGGAGCGAGGCTCGGGGCTGCTGGCACAACTGTTCTAGTGGCAAAGATAGTATGATTAGATATGCCTCATCATTACTATCAATTGCAGCGTATAGACTTCTCTTCTTGTACTCCAATGATCCCGGTCCTGTCCAGTCATGACGAGTATGTCAAAACCTTCCATTTTATGTAAATTTGTGAATTTTAAATACATACCTCCAATAAAAATACTGATGGGGACTTTGGAATTGTTTTATTATTTATCTCTCATAGACCATTTGCTATATGTCACTTGTAACCATAGTCTGATTTTCTTTAACTCTAACTGCTGCTAATAATCACATGTCTTTGCTTAAACTGCGGCTAATAATAAAATGCAATGTGTTTTACGCACCTGGCGTGTGTAGCCGCATTCAGGTTGCACAAAGGAAAACACAAGGTATGTGTTTTCAGCAGCCAAAGTGTTTCACTAACCAAAAAAATTACTAAAAACGTTTCTCCTTTTTTTGTCTAATAACTAAAACCACATTAAATTAAATTACTCACCGGTAACCCAACCAAAAATCCAATAATAACGCTACAGAGCCAGTTAAACGTCAGCATGTAAAAGTAGTCGGCCGGCTTCCCGGCGAACATGCCTTCCTCCAGCCGCGTCGAGTAGGTGTACAGGAAGTAGCAGTTTATGAGGAAGTGGAAACCGGTGCCCGGACTTATTGGGTAGAAGAATAGGGCTGTGAGTGGTCGCCATACCTGAAAAGAATTAAAGGCTTATATAGTCCGTTCAAATTAAAGGTTGAGGATAAATAAAAAATGTATGTTGACAATGTTCTTTATTAACATGAATAGGTCCTCTTTTGACCACCAGCTCAACTGATGGTAAGCGACGATGTGGTCGAAGATGAAGCATGCCGACCTATAGTCGTCACAAAATAAGAGGCCCGTTTTGACACTTGAGAAAGACCGTAGAATGTAACTTGGAACGCTTTTCGCGCATACTTTATCAACATGGTAGCATGCAATGTCAAATTATAACGAAACTCTCAAAAACAGTTATGTTCTGTCTTTTTTTTTCAAATATTAGTGTTGTAACTTGTGACCAATTAATTATTATCGAATTGATGATAGCTCAACTGACGATTTTGGCTCATCATCCGAAGAAAATTATTGAATGAAGATTCAATCTTTCGTTTTTTCTTGTTTTTTTTGTGATTGAATGAATGTTATTATAACTAAAAATATTAAAATAAAGACAAATTGACCTCTCGCACCATTTCGTATCATTTCAATTTACCTATAATATTCAAGTTCAAGTTAAATTTCCGAATCGTAACCTTAATCCAATGTACTTTACAATACAAAATCAAATACTCATACAAACTTGAATTGATTTATTGTGAGTATCAAGTACCGAGTGGTATGGTTACATCACTAGTTACGTTGCAATGACAAACGTCAAAACGGGCCTCTTATTTTGTGACGACTATAGAAGATACATATTCACTTCTTCTGCATTTGTTCACAGTTTACATTTGTATTGTGCACAATCTACCTTATATAGGTAGAAGGTATATTGTAGTGGTTCTGGTGTCATAGGTGACAGGGTTATAAGAAAAGGGTATGCTTAGCTGAAAAAGGCTCATAATACTCATCATTATGAACAACTTTTACTATAAAACAAAACAGTTCCATGTTCTATAGAAAAATGTCAACGACACAATAATGTATGACACAGCTGATATTTTTACTATTACTCTTGTAAAACTTGTGTTAGTATTCTGCATGCAGTTTAATTAAAAGCACTATTTAACAAAAAAATATATAGCTCAGGATTTATAGGATCAAATCTAGTAATAATAAGCGTTCTGAACTTAAAAAATCTTTTGTAGATATTTTCTTAGCAGTTTTAGTCTAGTTATTGAAATAAATGTATAAACTTACTTGAAACTGATATACGAATGGGTATAAGTCCAGCATCAGGTAGGAATAGCTCACGATACCAAATCTGCCCAATATACTGAACCCCATCGTTAGGGCCAGCCAATACCGGGTGAAGAACGGCACGCTGTAGAACCAGTCTTTGAATTCAGACATTTTTGGGCCTTTGGATCTCAAGATTTAAGATATAAATAGTAGCGGTAGCAGCCGCGATGCTGGTTGTAAAACACTGCACGTATTTGTAATGATTTGAACTTGTGGGTTGGTCGGATGCCTTGTTGAAAACTCTTATTCGTAACGAACGATGATGCAAAACAACACAAATTCTGGCAAGTACACGTGTACTTTGAGAATTTGTCTAGAAAATTCAAGACAGAAAGAATGATTTGTTATTTTTTGTTTGACATTTTAATTTTTTAACATTACCATTTGGTGCTGCCATTGCTAATCTATCTAATAAGAATCACCGGCCACCGGCCCCGGTCTTGTAGCATAATATTTTTCTTGTTTGCTATATTTTGTTTGGAATGGAACATTTTCAGGCCTTATAGCAAAAACATAACAGAAGGCAATTTCCATCTAAGTCTTAGACATGGACGCTGTGGCGATGGAAATTAATATTTACCATAGCATGGATGCTGTTGAAAATATTAATTTCATGATATACGTAAATATATTAATTCTGTAAACGGAGCCTAAATTTCAAATTACAAATGTCCAAAAATGGTTCCAATGAAACTTATGGCAATATAATCTAAATAACTACGGTCCCTTTGACGTAAAATATTATGATCTTGCTAAAAAATCAATTTGATTTCTACGTAGACAGAGTTCATCTCTCAACGGATTTCTACCTAAAATGAAACGTAAAACCAAATTTGATGAGACACTGACAGTTTAATTGGTTTTGACTTATACAGTGAATTTCAAATTAGATCAAATTCAAAATGTTACTCATTCGAAAAAAATAATTTGCAATTTTATTTTCGATTTGGTAAACTTTTAGAATATTTATGAAAATGCGTTTTTTTCTGAGAAGTTTAATATTGGGCACTAAGTTAACATCTAGAACAAGCCATATCCGACTATCGTCTACCACCAATGATGCCCAAAACAGTGAAAAAGATGAAATTCAGGAAGCAAAAAAAAGTAAGGTTATGTTTACATTCTTCTCTATCAAGTTTCTGCTACATTTCGTCTCACAAAAATCACAGCGATCGCTGTAAACTTACTTCAATACAACAGCAACAATAATTGTTTTCTTCCACAGACATAGTAGTGGAAAAGTTTGGTCCAGTCACAACGCTCAACATAGACCGCCAGAAGGTCCGCAACAGCCTCGACGAGGATACCCTGCGTGAAATAGCCACAGCTCTCGATGCTTTTGAAACAGACGAGCAGGCCAAGGTCCTGGTGTTCAATGGAGAGGGCGGCTCCTTCAGTTCTGGGTTCGACATGGATGAGATGGGCGAAAAGGGGTATAATATCTTGAAAGATGCTTCGGTAACTATTGAGAATTGCTTATTAACTTGGTCAACATTTGCCCTGCAGTTTCAGGCGTGATTTTACACATCTTTTGAAATAATATCCTGTCTACATATTGTCCAAGGTCTTGTAAGTCAGTAAAAACAATAATTGTCTTTGTAATTTTTTTTTTATTGTTGAACTACCTTTAGATAGGTGACCTGAGCAATAAAAGTAGAACATCATGAGTGAACCTGCAGGTTCAGCTAGTTTCTAAAAGTGATGTTAAGTAATTCTGTTAAACCAATTAACTAAATTAGACAGCTCTGAAAAGGTTGCCATCCTTTCCTCATATATTGAAAAAAAAAGAGACAAAATGTTAGGTTCATCAGATTAATTAGGTAAGTTTAGGGGATGGCATAAATGAGTTATTTAAAAAAATAATTTAAGAGAGTGAAAAAAGAGTTGATATCATTAATGTGCGTTATTTCCAGCATCGTCTAGTTCGAAGGCCCCTATGTGATAAGATAACAATAGCAGCAGTGACGGGGTACGCAGTCGCGGAAGGGTTCGAGCTGGCACTGGCCTGCGACTTGCGGGTCATTGAGGACACGGCCGTGGTCGGCTGTCTTGGCAGGAGATTTGGTAATTATTGAAATTTGTGGAATTACGCTGCTCTAGTTGACCAATTATTTTCTGGTATAACAAGAACATTATTTTTACAAAACAAAAAACAAAAACCGACTTCAAAAGACCGACTATTGAGCTATTCATCTATTTGTCGCGCACATACTTAATGCAAATTTAAGACATATATGGTTTTCTCATGGATACCATTATCAGAACTGGACTAAATTGAAATGGGACCAAATGGGAAGCGTCAGCTTTCTAATAAAAAAAGAATCATCAAAATCGATTCACCCAGTCAAAAGTTATGAGGTAACAAACATAAAAAAAAACACAGACGAATTGATAACCTCCTTCTTTTTTGAAGTCGGTTAAGAAGTAGTCCATGTGAGTATTGTATGTGAAGGCTGGGGTGGCTGGACTTTGTGTCTGGTGTGACACTGCCTTTGGCCTAGTTGGTTTTGGGCTATAAAGTATTATAACTCGTAACTCTTAGACTAAAATAAAATAAAATGTTAGTCTTAAGTTATAGCTATAGATATGAGTATAGCATAGCTTTCCATTAGTGAAAGAATTTTTCTAATTGGTCCAGCAATTCGAGAGATTTAAATTTAAATATTTTATTTGTTGCTATACAACAAACATGATTATTCTGCGCTATCATACTACACATACAAACTTTACCTTTCTGCTCTTTATAATGTTAGTATAGATAACCCATGTAACTTATCTGCAAAAAATAATCCAAATCTATTCAAAAGTTACGGGATTATATGGGTATTTTTTGAAATGTTTTTTAAAACTTTGCTTATACAGGTGTTCCACAAAGCTTATACGGCGGGCGTCGCCTCACCTCGCTGATTGGACTGTCTCGCGCTCTCGACCTCCTCATCACAGGCCGCCTGATCTCCGGGACGGAGGCTCATCAGATTGGGCTGGCTTGCAAACTCACAACTACTGGCACTGGTAAGTTTTATTTCCAACTAGCTTTGACACACAGTTTTACATGCTATCTTCTGCTAGACCGCCATCTCGCCTGATCGTTATACCCCATTTACATTCGCGTACGAGTCGCGAGGCGAGGGACGAGGCGCGGGGCGAGGTGCGAGTGTGAACAGACGCTCGTAGCTCGCCTCGTCCCTCGCCTCGTCACTCGCGGCGCTCGCGTCCGGAGCGGTTTTTGGGGCACGAGTCAAAGGACCTCGCGTCGCACGCGAGTGGATGTTTACATTCGCCCTCCCGCTTAATTCTGGCTTCTACATCGTGCCGCGCAGGTTGTGTTTAGTTTTAACAAATACGCAAAAATTTAACACTTTGACAGCCGAAGGTTTTAAAACGCGCCTTCCCTGGTTCGCCGGCGATTTTCGCCGATATTGCAACATGTATAAAATGAGAACTATCAATGATGGATCTATAATTCTTTTTTTATTTACACTATTGATTTGTTTATTTTTAGGATAAAAATAAAAACATATGTAAATTGTTTTTTTTTTTATTTAAAAATGTAATACAAAAAAGGGGGGTTTATGAAAAAAATAAAAAGTTGAACATGAGCTCTCGAGATAGCGGTGCGGTAGCACTGGCGGAGCGCGCCACTCGATCGCTTGTTCCACTCACACCGAGCGCCCCGTCTCGGTAAATCATACATGTGTGCGTAGCTAAAGCATCATACTGCTATACCAATACACGCTTAACACGCACCACGGACGTCGTGTTCAAATAAACACTAGGAAAGTCAATGCCGTACTGAGTACGTGATCAGCGTCCTGAGGCAATCAACCTGACACGTACTCGGTACGTGACCGGCAATAAGAACGACTAATTTGGGACCCTAATTGCCACAAGAATTAATAATATTTAAATTCATTATTAATTAATTATTATTAATTAATATTTAATATTTAAATTAGTGACGTAGCAGTATAAGCCCAGTGTGCCCAAACTTGTTGCTGCTAAGACTTCGACGTCCTCCATTGTTGCTAGCTCAAAGACGACTGAACTCGGCACGCGAGTGTAAACAGGCAACTCATTTACCATCGATCAACACGAGCCTCGCACGAGTGACGCGCGAGCCACGAGGCGAGGGACGAAGCGCGAATGTAAAGCCGGTATAAGCAATGAGTCTATTCTATTGTCAGTCTATTTTACAGAAAAACCCTGATTTTACTGAGATAAAAGTAGTCTGTGTTAATGATGGTTTTAAAACCTGTTGTAGGCTTCCCTAAATTTTTTTAGGCGAATTTTTTTATTTATTCGATGTTTTACCATCTCGCACAATGGTGAGCAAACATGCGGTCTACGATGGTTGCCTAGAAGAAACCCATTCACTCTCGACTTGAAGACACCCATATTATATCTATCGGAGAACACCCACTCAATCAGAGCATTCCACAATTTCGTTTTCGCATGATAGAGTTCATTCAACAAACATCCACGCATATAAACTTTCACAACGATAATAATATTATTATAATAGCAACTAAGTTCTGCGACTTGAAATTCTTACAGACAATTTCCAGTTCTAATTTTTAACACTCTTTTATTAGTTTCACCTGTATGAATGTATAAATGTAACCAAATGCTTTGAGCTCGATTTTGCCCTACTTTGAACGATCAGATTTAATTCTAACATTGCACACCTGTCAAAGACCGATGACAATGCGTCTTTTTTAAACTATATTTTTATTATTTTTTTCCAGCTCTAGGTGAATCAATGAAGCTAGCCAAATCCCTAGCAAAGTTTCCCCAAAACGCTCTGATAATGGACAAGCTAGCCGCCGTCAACTCCCAGCTGAACCCCAACAGCGAAGAGAGCTTGCGCGACGAGACGGTCATGAACAGCTTGTTGGCAGCCACTATTGAAGATATTAAAGATGGAGCAGCCAAGTTTCAGAGAGGTATTTCTATTTATGATACAAGGCATTAATCCGCCAGTTGTTGCACTAGTTTTATAATACAAGGCATTAATCCGCCAGTTGTTGCACTTAGTTTTATAATACAAGGCATTAATCCGCCAGTTGTTGCACTAGTTTTATAATACAAGGCATTAATCCGCCAGTTGTTGCACTAGTTTTATAATACA
The DNA here is from genome assembly GCA_949125135.1 of Alcis repandata. Lineage (NCBI taxonomy): Eukaryota > Metazoa > Arthropoda > Insecta > Lepidoptera > Geometridae > Alcis > Alcis repandata. The sequence continues at coordinate 3,781,248 of OX421243.1, forward strand.
AAGCATTAATCCGCCAGTTGTTGCACTAGTTTTATAATACAAGGCATTAATCCACCAGTTGTTGCACTAGTTTTAAGTGCTATAATCCTTTTGTTTGTAATTTCTGTTGTGAACAATAAAGAGTTTAGCGAGCTAGGCGGTAAAATCGAATGTATGTAGATGAATGTTCGGGAAAACAGCCGCTATTTGTAGATCCTATATTCTATGACAGAAATGTTATTTCCAAACATTTTCCTACTTTTCTATAGCGTTTCAGTTATGGAATTGCAACTTGGCTAGGGGGCAGGTGGCCTGTCGCTTGTTAGCCACTTATTTTTATTTTTATAAATTTGACAGTTTTGAAATTGTTATTGATTGTATACGAGTAGTTTGTCAGACTATGTTTTTATTAACATTTTTTCTCATTTTTCATAGGTGTCGGCAAACACGGCAAGTTCGCCCACCTAACCGAGATGCCGCTCAAGGACTGGGAGCTGGAGGAGACCTACGAAGAAGTCACCATCGAGATAGACCAGAAAAAGGAGGAGAAACCAAATTAGTTCTTGTACCGTTGTAAATAAGATTCGTTTTGAGTTTTCAAGCCCGCTCTGATTTGGGCCATTCATCAATTACGTTACACGAATTTGTTATAATTAACACGAGAATACGCACGTTAATATTAAGTAGTTTACTACGACTCGACGCGATCGCGTCACGCTTGTCACCTGATGAAGGTCACGGAATGTGATCGAAAGTAGTTGTAGTAAACGACTTAATAGGCCCAAGTTTGAAGGCTTTTTAAGACAGATCTAAATTTTCTAAAACTATTGGCATCCTTGTCTAATGGCTTGCAATGATAAAGACAGATATATTTTTAGTTAGTTTAGATCTGTATTAAAATGCCTTCAAACTTGGGCCCAATATTTACGTGAGTATTCCCATGTTAATTAAAACAAAATGTTTCAAACCCAAGTTAGTTTTCATACGTTACACAAATTTCATGATTTTTGACCCCTGTCCTTGTTACAGCTGGTCACATTTGTGAGTCCTACCTAGTTTGACGTCATCACGTCACATATTTCTTGCAATTTTACATCTAGAGATTGTTAAAAGCAAAAATTTGTTTTTTAATACTTGGACATTCGATTTCCAAATGTTACGTCACGAGATTTAGGACCTCTCCCACTCCTTGTCACACTTCGTCTACCCCTCCCTCCCCTTTTTCGTGTTAATTTATGGACGGCCCCTTATGATAAGCTTTGAATGACTGGTTTGTGTTCCTAATTTTGTTATACACCTACACCATACCAGTGGCGTATTTATAACTCGGAAACCCTAGATTTAACAAAAAAATTGCATTAGGAGCTATCATTATCGAGCCCGCCTAACACGGACCGTGGACAAATTGTCTTTCCCCCGATTTTATCCCATCAAAAGTGACAATCATCCATATTCTAACATTGTTACATCCACGCTTGGATAAAAAAGGTGGAAAAATAGTTTTTCCACAGCTTCATACATTAAAATAATTTTCTCTCGTATTTTTGTGAACCTTTTCTAGTCTAACAAAGTTTCTTGTTTAGTTTTAGTAGAGATATTGCCAAAAGGTTGTGATTGCATGTGAATAATAAGTGTCAACCTGTATGTTATTTTATTTTTGAACTATCCTAATGACCGGCTTAGTATTATTTTAACACTGACTGCGGCTAATAGTCAAATGCGTTGTATTTACGCGCCTGGCGTGTAGCCGCATTCGCGTCGCACAAAGGAAAGTATAATGTGTTTTCCGCAGTCAAAGTGTTAAATTCAGTGCATACTTATGTTGTTTTAATTCAATGCATTTATTGTAAAAAACCATTGTTTCGGTACCTGATGCAGCTTACATAGCCCTAACTTTTTTACATATCCTAAGGGATAATTCTTACATAGTTCTTACTAACTTTATACATACTCTAATATGTAGTTTGTAAATAAAACAAAATAAAGTGTTAGATTAAAAATACTTTTTATTGTACAAAAAACGCCCCTAAAACCCTATTTAGGCTAATACTGTAGTGCAGTTCAGAACCGTCCTTGTTTATTTATTTTTAAACATCCCAAACAGTTGTTCACTAAAACGCGTTTGCACCGAAGTTCTTACATACTTTATCGCGTAGACGCAGAATATTATATATAGATTTTATTATACCAAAAACTTCCCTATCCCCCTATTCCGGCTGACAGCCCTCCGCCGCTTGGTACTTGTAAATAACTTGTAATGCAGTTCCGAACAGTCTTCATTGGAGATGTTGACCCATCCGCTGTCATTGATGTGGTAAACGCAGATAAAAGTAGCTCATTTAGGCGGAGTGGCTGGTCCTGGTGTCAGATTTTAGGTTGCCTCAAGGCCTCTGACATGGTAAGTACAAATAAAACAAAATTACATTAAAAATACTTTTATTATACCAAAAACACATCTACCCTTTACTCAGGCTGGCGGCCCTCCGCCGCTTGGTACTTGTAATGCAGTTCAGAGCAGTCCTCGTTGGAGATGTTGACCCATCCGCTGTCATTGATGTGGTAGACGCGGATGATGCCGCCGGAGTAGGCATCGCGGTGAGTGGCGTGGTAGATGGCGCGACGGCCTAGCTCTAAGAGGAAAAAAAGGTTTTAATTTTAATAAAATAAGTGGCAAACAGACTCATGGGCTCCCTTGATGGGCATAAATGGCGTTCACTTTTTAACCGACTTCAAAAAAGGAGGAGGTTATCAATTCGTCTGTATGTTTTTTTTAATGTTTGTTACCTCATAACTTTTGACTGGGTGAATCGATTTTGATGATTCTTTTTTTATTAGAAAGCTGACGCTTCCCTTTTGGTCCCGTTTCAATTTAGTCCAGTTCTGTATATAATGGTATCCATGAGAAAACCATATAAGTCTTAAATTTGCATTAAGTACGTGCGCGACAAATAGATGAATAACTCAATAGTAGGTCTTTTGAAGTCGGTTTTTGTTTTTTGTTTTGTAAAAATAATGTTCTTGTCTATCAAATACTCGCTACGTATTTAACGTCAGAAGTTAGGCCTACTAATGGCAATTGGTCACCGCTGTCATGGCGTTGTCGGCAGGGGTTTTACTGTGGTCCATATGCCCGAAAAAAAGCCATGGAATTTCGAAGGAAAATAACATTACCATTTCAAGATGAAAACGCTGAACTATGAAATATGGTACGAGGAGTAAACTATAGTATAAGTAGTAAACTTGCAAAGCGCTGCTAGTCTAATACTAATAAACTATTTAATTTGGTACATATATATTTTTAAATCTAATGATTTCGATGAAAGGACAATGTCCACTTGTAAGGGGATTTTGGCTTAGAGTGAACAGTGAGTTTTGGTATAATTATTACATAGGCCAAGTACCTTATGGCAGTGGCTAACAAAATATTATAATAACTTTGTAGCAAAGGTTTGGTAAGACCTCTTTCCTACATGTAAAACATCATGGTCAGCGGAGAGCTTTTGAAATAAAACAAGCTTATTTTTATTTCTAGTTTATTTCTAATCAGAATCATATGTAATTAATACAGCATCCAGAAACTGGGCAGGTGGATTTATGTTGTCTTCGTACCTTGCCCAGCTTAAGTACCAAATGACGGTCATAATGTGAGCACAGCAACCCACAGTCCTTCGGCCCACAATGCAATTGCAGCAATAATGTTTTACAGCCTCTCTCCCTTCACCATTATTTTCATATAATATATATACGAAATATATTTTACGGCTAATGTGCCTACTATGAATTTTCGCCCGCAATAATTTGTCATTTTCAGCTGAAGGAAAACCTTCTAGTAGGTTGCTGGCTGTATTCCTGCACACTTCAATTGTATAGGAACCATCACTCCTTATATGCTCTCCATAATAAGAGCGTGCTTGCTTTAATTGATAGGTTCCACACGCTATCAATATAAGGTCAGTATACTGAAGCCTTGGAAAGGATATACTATCAGTGTTGACATTGATGTTGAGGAACTGTGTGCGCCTTCGGTTCAGATTATTGCCATTTACATAATCAGCCAGATCATTATTTGTATTTAACTTCATATTTATTATTTGGAGTATTGTACCTGCATCCTCCCTGTCACTTATTCTTTGATGGAACTTGTTTGTCAACGCTGCAGCTATACGAAAATCTGTCATGGCGTGTAATGATGCTTTATTAAAAAACTCATGCCGTAAAAGCCTATAAGACTGTTTGAATATGCCATTGACTGCTTCCACCACCCAACGACATATTGTTACAGTTCTTGACTGGTTAGCTGCAAGTGTTGATAATTGAGATTCACCTTCCTCTCGGCATGCAGGTGTGTGAACAGAATAATTAAGCTGTTCCAATAGAGGCACACAGTCCCTAAAGCCCCTATCCAGAATAAAAACATCTCCAGATTGGAAATACTGCCGCAAAGGCTTAGATTCGTCATTGAATTCATTTTGAATGATTTGGGCATCAGATGTTGTGGCAGGATAGGGGCCCAACACATCAATAATATATCCATCTGTACAAACAATTACAAATGGTTTCATTAGGTTCCTATACTTGTGCAGGGAATATGTATCTTTTTGGTACATATAATTTGAGCTTTTTTGAACATACAAATATGTGCCATCCATAATCACAATTGGTCTTCCATCACCACCAAATAACCCATTAGGAATCAAAAGATTTCTTAAAGCAATTTCAGCTCTCGTTATGTGATTAATTCCCAAGTTCCTAGGGACAAAATCTTCATTCAGTATTTTCCGGGCATCAGTTATTAGCCTCATCAATGTTGTACGTGGAATATCTAAGAATTTAGATATTCTTTCGTCGCTGTCGCCTGTGCGCAATTTCAATAATAGTGCAGCCAGGGCTACTTTTCCATTTTTTCTATTATGTAATCTTGGTACATCTGAATAAAGCTGTGTAAACTGTTCTTTTGACAGTCCAATCCAATAGTAGACTGTTTCATCAGCCATTGTTTCAATTCTTGAAAAGTCCAACAAATGTACTCTTTCGTTGACAAATGTGGCAAAATCTTCTATATGGTTCGCCGTAAAACTGTGGATGGGTTGTTGAATGGTCTCCAGTTGTTGCCAATTATCATTGTGCAAATGAAAGCTACATATTCTACATGTTTCTGGCACATAAAACTTTAAATCGATAAATAGTTTTACTCTCAGCCAATTAGGGACTGTTAATCTCTCTGTTGAGCCACATTCTGGGAAGAAACAGTGTCCATGAGTATCTGGAGCTCTGGTTAAATTGGGTAGATTTATTGTTGGTTGACCTGATCTACTTGTATGTGATGTTTCCGAGGGACGAGCTCCAGCACGATCACTCCGTTGCCAGCATGGATGGCAGATTTTATCTGCTGGTCGTAACTAAAACAGATAAATTGTTTTTTTATTGTATATATCCTAAACAAATACCAGTGAGTAGCAAGTGACAGATTGAATTTAAAGCTCCAGATGTTCAGTAGTTTGTACCTTCCATCCATATAGCAACATGTCTACTATAAGTGATGATCCAAAATCACATAACACAGTGCTCTGTAAAGTAAAAAAGCATGAGATATTATCCATACTATTTGATATTATCACAAGACCTCATATATTTCTACTTTACATGGCATAGCGATTGTGTTGTGACATGTAAAAAGGGTCTTAGCAATATTAAAACTGATTAACGTTAGCAAAATATATGGAAGTCAAAAACTTACTTGTCGAGGTCTTATCCATTCCATTATAGTGTTTCTTATGCGCGTCTCACGTTCTGTGTCTGTACGTAACATGTGAGATCTTGTGCGCAAGATAGATGTACCACAGTTGACACACAAATGTCGATGGTGATCACTGCTCGCTGTAGGCTCTTCTTGCACATTGGATTCGTGCAATGCCAAACTCCAGCAAGAGTGACATATTGTACTGGTATCTTGAACCTAAAAATGAAAAGAAATCTATTAGTACAGTGCACAATTAGTCACATTATATGTTTTTTAATGATATTCAACTTACTATCTGTGGAGCAATCCATTGCCCTACAACTGATTGCACTTCAACAAGGTTTATGCTATGTCGTCTACGCTCTGTGACATCTGCACCACAGTTGATGCAACGAGACATGCGAGCCTCTGGAGGTGTGGATGTTTGTGCCACGGGTTCAGTATCCATTATCGAGCCGGGTTCGACATGAGGGAAGATTTCGGAGTCCAAAGGAGTGCCAGGGTCATGGTGAACGGCGGCATCAGTGTCAAAAGGTTGGCCAGGGTCATTGTGAACGGAGGTAAAGTCGGAGTCCATAGGGAAGCGAGGGTCGTTATCAGGATCCATTGTCCAAAACAAGTACGAACTTCTACAAAACACAATCACAAACAATCCAGAACGCCGAGACGACTGATGAAAACAATTTGAATAGTAACAGGTAACAGGCAGGACATGACGGATGCGGAGTTGCCATACTACAAAAAAAATAATCGATAAACTAATCGATTTTGATTTCGTTTCTGTGTTTTCATAGATATAATAAAATAAATACAACCTAGAGAGTAATGCTCGGTTCATGTGATAAAAACATCAAGTTAAATAAATAATGTAACAAAACTAGTGATGCATTTCGGCCAAAAATATTACGAAAACTTCGAATGTAACAGTCAATATGAATATCAAGTGGCAATAGAAATATTTGAAAAAGGTTTCTTTTGTGTAGTGGGAAATGCAAACGCACTGTGATGCACTAGTAGTGCAATATCGAGCTTAATGTTTCGAGAATAGGAAAAGTCAAGATTACTAGCCGCCATGTTTAAAAAAAAAGATTTTGTCCAATTGAATCGGTTAGCGGTGCAATATGCATAAGACAAGTGCGGAAACGTAAAATGCCTGATAGATATTCCAGTAAGTTACAAGTCTTGGGACCGGGTGTTCAAGACGAAGTTCACTATTTACGAGCACACGCGGCGATGCGACGCGGTCGACATCATTCATCATAATATATTTTGTACCAAACATCGAATAATAATAATCGATATAAAATAGATCAACCAACCAGCGTTTTCAATGGCAACACAAGATTTGAAACCTACGGTAAAGTTCCGTTTACTACATACGCTACTATTTCTTCTGTGGATTTACTCAGTGTAAATACTAATTTAATCAACTTTTTTTCTGTTCACCTTGCTACAAAAACATACGAGAATAATTATTTAAAAAAAATAAAAGATTTATCGACAACATCATTTTTTTGTGAGCATCCTGTTCACGCTAAGCCGACTTTGGACAATGTCCTTTGCCATGCGTCGGTTTTGGAGGCGAAAAACCATCTAGGTCTCATCTTTGGTAAAATGCGTTTTTCCAAGTTATGCGAGGAAAACACAATTGCCTAGGTACTGTTACAATCTTCTTTTTTGAGTTTCGCTCTTATTGGAGGTTGGGTAACATTAGAGCAGTCTTCACTCGAGGCTGGGGTGCTAGGTCGGGTAACCTCCTCGTGGTGCACCCTGGGCAACAGCGTGCGGTAATACTGCAGCTTTTATGCAGTATTACCGCACGCTGGCAAATAACCCGACACGGTGGGCCCGTCCGCGTGTCCCTCTGACTAGCAGAGGGCACAGCGGATGGTGTGTGGTGGAGTGTGGAGCGTTGGAGGATACGGCGCTCCACGCTTGGCTGGTGGCAGCAATGCCACCAGGGGGGGTTTTCCTTGTGCTCCTCGCCGCGTGTGGGTCGCGGTCGGGAGTGCAAGGAAAGGAGGAGGGGATCGCTCGTTGCCGGGCGTGGTGAAAGCCATGCTCGGCGGCGAGAGATCGTGGCAGGCCGTGGTCTCCTTCTGCGAAGAGGTAATGTCGCAGAAGGGGCCGCGGGGCGGATCGGGGAGGACGACTCCCGCAGGATCCGCTCCGGCGCAGACGACGGGGAGGGAGGAGGGGGCGATCCGATCATCGCCTCCTTCCCTCTCCGTAGTGGGGCCACTGGCGGAGGGTCGGGGGGCTCTCCGCTGGCTTGCACCGGCTCCACACGTCTGGGGACGGCCTTGGGTGACCAGGGCCGTCCCTCTCTTGACGCACGGAAGACGGGGCCGAAGGGCCGACCCTGGCTGAGGGTGGCGGAGACTCCGAAAGGGAACCCCGCTGCCCCCGGCCACAAGGGAATGAGGTCAACTTCCCAGTGGTTTTAGTGGGTATGCCGCCGCAGGGCGGAGACTCCCACATAACCCCGGCTCCCCCGGGTTAGGGGTATCCATAAAGGATTTCCACTGGGTCAACAAAAAAAAAAAAAAAAAAAAAGTCTTCACTCGAGGCTGCCGCTCTGAGGAGCGAGGTGGTCCTGTAGCCAAACTATTCCCGCAGGTTTCTCAACCACTACCTGCCGGCTCTTTTTTCCGGCGATCTTCCCTTGGATGATGAATTGGAGTAACTTGTACTTGACGTAACCAACGTACGACAGCTTTCTGCTATTGATGGACAATGAAAAGTATAACTCACCTTGAGCCTCCAAGTCAGTCAAGTCCCAGTGGTAGCCGGAGTCGAGTACACCGAAAGCGTACACCGAGCCGGAGCCCACGGAGAACACTTTCCCGGGAGTGCGGGTGCCTTCGCTGTCCACGTAGTATAGCTGCGCACCCTGTACATAACAATAATAAATGTAAGTTAGAGTAAATAAGATTTGGTACACTAAGAATAAGTATATACAGTATTAAATATTTTTAAAACTGAATGAAATAACATCACATAATATATGTGAGATAACATGTGTATTTAATTTTTCGTTAAATTCTGAAAATTTTAAAGACAATTTGTACCAAATAAATACACGTGATAATGGCGGGGCGAGCGGGAGTAATTTATAAACCTCACCATGGAATGAAAAAGGAAAAGAATGATGGGGTGAAAAAGTTGTTTTAAAACCTCACATGGTTATTGAACAACCCCTTCTACATATTTCTCCTTACTCTTTTATCAATCCCAGCGAGCATCATCCCCATGCTCAGGCCCATGCCCTTGTAGCTGTACACCATGTTGGCCATCAGCTTGCTGGCCGCCGCCACGGAGATGCGCTCCCGGTTGCGCAGCTCGTACAGCCGGCACTGCTTCGCGAGCACGCGGTCCCAGTACACGCAGTCGGCGGCGCCGCCGGCTAGAGTGCCTGGAAACGAGTTTTATATTTAAATTAATGAATAAAATGTTTCACACTACAATTCCCTCACACCAGGATGCCTTGGAACACACACAAAGACAGTTTTCTATCACCAAGCAGTAATGTGCAAACCTTACTATGTTCCAGTTGGAAAGTCATTGTTTCCAGTGAAATTGCAGGGCAAATATGAGATTAAACATATTAAATCTCAGGAAGACGAGCACAGTGCTGTGCCGGTCAGGTGTTGAGTTGTGAAGAGTTCTAAATTCTGGGTGGTGCAGACGCAGACGTGTTTTGGGCAAATGTGACGTGTAACACCAGGCGCGCGATTTGCTTGTCTTGTCACTCAATAGCATAAAAAAAGACAAGGACAACTAACAACCACACCCAGAGCAGATATTTTAATTCAATAAACAACAGAGTGGTCTATAACTGCAACAGATTACCAAAAGATGTCTAATAAGCCAAGACTTTGAACACTTTTAAAAATAAATTTGACTTGTTGATTAAATTAAATAAAAAAAAAAAATATATAAAAAAAATAAATAATAAAATAATAAAAAATAAATAAATAATAATAATATATATTACATATTATTAAATTGTGCTGACAGATCAATACTGACTGGTAATGAATAAATTTCGACACTGCAAGTTAAAAGGCACATCAGCTTAGGCTGCTCACCTATCAAATAAATAAGTAATCAAACTTCTACCTCGATGTTTTGGATCTAGGATAGGTAGAACCCCTTAACACTGTCTTTTTGCTTTTTATTTGTTAAAGTTATCATTGAAAGATGCACAATCAAGTTTGACCAGAAATTATGAATGAAAGGTAAAAAAGGTAAAGAGCGGGCTCTTTTTCCGCAACTAGGCCGGTAATCGGCCCTTTTTGCGTGACATATGCGGGTTTTCCTCACAATGTTTTCCTTCACCGAAAAGCCAGTGGTATGTAAATTCGTACATAAGTCCTAAAGAACTCATTGGTACGAGTCGGGGTTTGAACCCGCCACCTCAAGAATGCGAAGCGTCGGTTCTCCCACTGAGCTACCACGGCTCTTGAATTATGAATGAAAGAATTATTACAACAAGTAAAAACTGGTCCTCAACCAACGGCACTGCAAAGATACTAAAGATGGTAGTTGCTGATTTTATTTCTAAGTCTCCAAAAGTCTAACAAAAGGGAAGAGACCGAATTTCCTCTAAAAAGTCTCTAGAACTTCATAAAATATTAAGCAAATAGTAAACTTCTCTTACCCAGTAAGTAATCATTGATCTCGACAATCTTCTTCATGGACTGGGATCCAATGAACTGGCCGCCGGTGGCACGGGAGTCCACTGCGAGCAGCACTCCACCCTAAACATCATTATATTGAATGGAATATAACACAGTTTATCTAGTTTGGATTTTTCATTTAGCTTTATAAACTTCAACTGGTAGTTTATTGCCTTTGTAAAGGTTAAAACTTCAAATTAATTGAGTAGCTGTTTATCATGGAAATGCTGGTTTGAGCTGGTAGGAGTACATAATACTTAACAATTTGGCGATTTGTAAACTTGTTTAAAAAATATCAAAATAGTGTTAAGTCATTTAGCAGCCCATGAAATTTTATGAATCTTAAAGACATTATTTCTAAAAAATAGTATTTTTAACCAGCGATTTGGGCTTACCTTGTACCGAAATCCAAGAGTAGTGGTTCCATGATCAAATTCAATTTTGATTTCACGTCCGGTCTCGTCCTTCGAGTTAAATTTGGCCAATGTCTCTACGGGCTGGAAAAGAGTTTAATAACAATGTAAAACAACCTTAACCTTATAGCAGAAAACACGAGTAAATATGTAAAATAACCTTACGTTTGCGAAAGGCGGCGTTGCTAACTGGGTGCTATGAATGAAGTTCTGGCTGAAACCTAACACATCATCTTGGAAAGATGCAAGAGCGTTCGCAGGCCGTAAATGTACTTTCTCCTCCAAGCGGCACAGGTCAACCAAAGCCATTTCTAATTCTTTTCGGGAATAATTTACTAACAAAACTGTTTAACAATGAATGACAAGCGATTTTCTCAACAGAAGTCAGAACGCCGATGAAACGACGGTGAAATGACAATTTAAAATTGATTTTGACATTGATAGTGGTTTATATTTGACAGTGACAATGACTGCTCTTATATTTTTTTTTTGTTTAAACGAATGCTACTCGCTAATAGATGGCGCTATTGGTAACAAGCATAGATATATTACCTAAAGATAGAACCAAAGTGTAACCGCACATGCGACAGCTATATTCTTGAAACGATGCCAGGATATGAATGGTTCCCCCATCTTAGTCCACAAAACTTCATGTTCTTACTGTTCCTACATACCCACTCTGTTGCCACCATTATTAAAAGCTGCTTAGCCTAATAAATAGCTAATAAACAAATAGCTAGGTTCCGTAACAAATTAGTAGTTAGCCGAGCCATTTTCACGGAACCAAACCAAGATTACAAAGTTCGAGGAATCCAAGCGAATGGCTAATCAATAGTTTTAGAGACCCTATCATTACGGTGACTCAGAGGGCACGGTCCCATTGGAAATATGTGCCCGCATAATTAAATAATTGGCAGGTGCGTTTTGTAGAGATTTCTTGGTCGTTTATTTAAAACTTTGTCGTTTTATTCAATGTTATTAGAGAACAGCTACAGTGCTGGTATGGGTCTTTATTGATCGACAAATTGACGTTTGAACTCGATTAATAGTGAACATTTTCATGAAATTTCATTATTTTGTCTATGGTCCAAAGAAAATTGTAGAATTTTAACGATTTTGTTGAGTCTAAACTTGGTCTAAACAGTTTATCCATCGACAAAGTTCCATAATTATGTACTTGCATTGCATTGTAGCACTTCTACTCCTTGCACAAAAAAACATAAAAACCAAAAGAAAGAGAAAAAACGTAGAGAGGTATACTTAATCCATCGAAAAATATGAAATATTCTGTTTACGCCAAAAATAACTGCTTCATTTTTCATAGATACATTTTCTATTAAATACGTTACAAAGAGTTTTTCAATTTGGTGTGGTTCAATGCCACTCTTTTCTTGCACAGCCTTTAGCCAACCACCCTACACGAACTTACTATTTATCCTACGGTCAAACATTTAGCCCCACGAACTGTATACCTACACCTATAATTTCCACGTAAACCTTCGTCAAAAGCCCAAAAATCGTGGAACTAAGCATAACCAGAGTCACGACTCGTCGTTCGAGGCCCGGCCTGCATATTAACTCTGACCTAGCGCCCAAATGATACCCCAACATTGTACTTAATTGTAATTTAGATGGACCACGAAGTTCTGATTTAAAATTTATTTTACTCGCGTTCGTTTTTTGAACAAAAACAGTCAAAAACGCATCTTTTGCCCACAATCGTTCGCATGTGTGACATACGAACGTGTAGACAATTAAATTATGACATTTTGAAAAGGATATGTTAAGCTAAAAAAGGTTCCTATTATTCATTATTACGAACAACTTTTACTATCGGACCGCAAAAATAAAACCCCGCTTTCCATAGAAAAATTGCAAAGACACTCTACAAAATGTATGAAACATCTGATATTTTTTTTACGAATTCCGTGTAGATCCCATAGTAAAGTTGTTCATAATGATAGAACTATGAACCCTTTTCGGCTTTTCTTATAACATGTAGGTATAATACGCTCACAAAAGCCCCTCACATAGCAATCTACTCTATTTTACTATGGAAACTCACATGGGCTTGAAACATTTTGTTATAATTAACACTCCAATACTCACGGAAACCGAATGTGATCTAAATTAGTAGCAAACGACTTAAAATTTACGTGAGTATTATAAATTTATAATAAAATCTACTCTATTTTCTCAGTCTACCCAAATTTTTGCAAACGAACCAGCAACTCTTATTAGCACATTCCTAAGACGGATCCCAGATAGGTTCCCATAGGAAACTGAATTTAGGCGGGTCTGTCACGCGATGTCCAGATTTTCTGGCAGCAGGTTAGTGTGACCACGGGTTTGGAGGAAAATTTGATAAATGTTTCAATGATTATAAAATTAAATTAATATAATTTATTGTAACTTAGTTTAATTTTTTTTAAACTGATATAATTTTAATTGTTAATATTGTAAACAAAAATATATTCAGCTTCAGCTAGCGACCTGCCCCGGCTTTGCACGGATTTGAAATATAGCCTAATATACTCAGGGATAAACTAGCATTCTAATAGTAAAAAAGTTTTTGAAATCAGTCCAGTAGTATTCGAGTTTAATCGTTGCAAACATACAAAAATACAAATCTTTCTTAAACATTTATGTGCAATTTTTTTATTAGTATTTTTTTAATTAAACAAGGAGTTTTCTGTGTGAGTTGTCTCCCAAACTTCCTGCATCATGGCGACACCAGCTCCGAGTTCGAGAGAGCACTGCCGCCGGCCGTCGCGTAATGTCAAACATTATACAGGTATTTTAATAGCACTGTATGTCTGTCTCAACTCTTTGACAGACAAATCGTTAGAATTATTTACGATTATTCTGTTATAAGATAATTTAGTCCATAATTCATTTATTGTCTTCAGACTTTAGTTCAAGGAGCCTTGCACTAAAAACATATTGCCGCCAGTAAGCTATTCAAAATTTTGCCACCTCTACCGACTTCTACAACTCGATACACTCGAAACCCTCCGTCCTCGCACAACATCAATACTTTAGAAAATCATGTTCGACATTTAAAGAATTGACCCCGAATTTGCCGTCCCTAAAATCGGCCACTCTAGGCTCCAGCCTACTCAACCTCCTGATAAATCCACCACTGACTAAAAGCGATATTCAGCCCCGGATCTACAAATTTTTTTAGGCGGGGCAAAAACTGAAAAATGCCGCCCCCCCCTCACTTATATTTATTTTTACCTTTATCATCTATATCAGGGGTCGGCAACCTTTTGGCAGACGCGGACCGCATAGTGACAATTTGAAATAGTGGCGGGCCGCACTTGTTCAAAATAATCAAACATAACCGTGTTTTTTTTTCAATGAACCAAATAATTCAATTTTGGAGAGCTTTGTGAATCAAGCACAGTTGCTCAACACAGTTGATTACGTAAGTTTAAATCTCGTAGTAGTTTTTATCAACCGGCATTTGAATGTTATACGCAGCAAGTTTAAAAGCACAAATAAATAAAAAAACAATCGCGAGCGCAGCGAGCGCGAAATTTTTCGACATTGTTCATTAATTCAAAACATAGAATTTTTACGAATTAAACGTATAACGGAAATTAAGCAAAATTAATAAGCGAGCGCGAAAATTTGAGATATTTTTGATCAATTTACGATAGATTTTTACGCGTCAGGCTATTTTTTTTTTTTTTTTATTCAATTATAGGCTTGCGTTTGACCACCATCTCGCCTGATGTTACGCAACGATCGATGTGGTCTACGATGGAGCACGCTTGCCTAGAAGGAACCGATTCACTCGCGACTTGAAGACACCCAGATTATATCTATCGGGAAACACCCACTCGGGCAAAGTATTCCACACTCTGGCAGTGCGCACAATAAAAGTGGAATCAAAGCGTTTCGTACGAGTTTTTGGTATATCTACCATATAACGATGACGCTTTTTTGTGCCCTTTGTGGTCCGATAATAGAATGGGCTAGAGGGAATAAGGGCATGCAGGTCTGACGCACACTCCCCGAAATGTATCCGATAGAAAACCGACAGACTACCAACCTTGCGGCGATGCTCGAGACTCTGGAGCTTAGTCCGAACAAGAGAGTCTTTGCCTATGAGCTTACTTTGTGTTGTGTAATTTTCGTTGCTATTTACAACGAAAATTACACAACACTCGCGTCGCGTCGAGTACAAAACTTGTAATATTTTCAATCAATTCAAAAATAATTGTGGCCTTTATAAAATAAATAGTAATGCGCGAACGAAGCGAGCGCAGAGATTTGAAGATCTTTTGTTTTTAGGACGGGCTATTACGTTACGGAGTGTATTCAATAGATATCAGAAATCAAGAATAGGTACGCGAGCGCAGCGAGCGCAAAATTTTGAGTTATAGTCTGTCATTTTGAAAATAAAATTCACGCGCTAGGTCACACAAAACACTAAATAATAACGATGTGGAAATTTTTATACTATAATTATATATTTTACGAGAGCCTGTTTCCAAACGAAATTGCACTCAAAAATGCGTAAACAGAGCGGAAATAATGCATCTATCGCTGTTCTTTCTGTATTAAGCTTATTTATTCAAATAGAACCGTTTTTATTTGACAAATCAATTAACTCCGTTTTGGGTAGCTTTGTGTATTAAGTTTTGATATAAAAATTGATAAATAAAAAATGTTTTTGCATAAATTTGCTCTGCCTACAAACAGTGCTCGATTAATAAGAGGAAACTACAAAAAGCCTTTAGTATGTTGTACGCAGCAAGTCTAAAAGCACAAAATAATCATAATAAGAAATGTTTAGGCATTTTTGATCAATTCAGAACAGATCGATCATTTGACAAACTATGCACAACGGAAATTAAACATCAAGAAAACGCAAGAGCAGCGAGCGCAAAAAAGTGAGACGTTTTTCAGAAATTTAGGACAGGCTGTACAATGTACAAAGGAAACTACCCACTATGTGTTGGTTGAAAACTTTTGATTTCAACCAACACGAATAGATTGAAGATTTTTTCGGTCAATTCCAAAACAGTCAGCATCTACTTACCGAAAAGAAAAACAAGACGCGAGTAGTGAGCGTAATGATTTTGATTTGGTTGTTATTAAATTAAACACAGGCTATTTAATTACGGCGATTATTATTATTAATGATTATAATTAATCAAAAATATGCGAGCGCGTTTGTTTTGGCGTCTATGTCCTAGACGCCTTCAGTTTTTATTCAAACGGTAACTTGATAAAAAAACAAGTATTTTCTTTACTGACAAACAACACACATGTTCATAATAAAACACTGTCGTGGAGAGAGATCAACGAGGGAGTTTTCGAATATCATCCCTTTCGCTCGCACGGTAACCAGACGCGTGCTGCCGCGATCTGCGATTCCTGCGGGCGAGCGGGCGCGTATTTTGACTATGCCCTACGCGCCTCGCGAATAATAAATGTTCGTACAGCACGTCTTACTCCGCGCTCTGGGTATCGGTCGAGTTGATATGGTCATGACTGTACTTGTACTATTATTTATTCCGTGGTCAAAGTTTAGTAAATGATGAGTTGTCTATTCGTCTGTAAAGTATGAATTTGGCGCCCCCCTAAGCTTGACGCCCGGGGCATGGGCCCCGGCTCGCCCCCCCCTAGATCCGGGGCTGGCGATATTTACGAGTATAACGGGTCCGAATTTCTCCATAGGCCCCTAAAACGAGCCTAGTAGGTATAGTAAGAATACGGGGTTATTTTCAGATCGATGCTAAGCCGAAAAGGGCGCGTAAGTCTTACTCATCATTTGGAACAACTTTTACTACGGGACAAACCCGGAATTTACGAAAAAAAATCAGCTGTTCCATCGAAAAATTTTAGAAATAACGACACTCGACAAAATTTATGGAACAGCTTTGTTCGGGCTTATCCCATAGTTAAAGTTGATCATAATGATTAATAGGTACCTACTATGAGCCCTTTTCGGCTTTGCATCGAGCTGAAAGTAACCCCCTAGACGCTGAGAGCGCCGTTGTGTAAAGTTGTAAGTTAAAAGTTCATAATAAGTTTGTGTTTAGCGTAACGTGGCGTAACTAAAAACGTAACTAAGCCAAAAAGAGCTCATAGTAGGTACTCATTGTTATACAGCTGTTACTATGGGACCAAACCGGAATACTCGTAAAAATAACAGCTAGGTACGTTTTGTTGAGTGTCATTTACATTTTTCTATGGAACTGCCGATTTTTTTCGCAAATTCTGGGTTGGTCCTAGTAAAAGTTGTTCCTAATGATGAGTAGGTACTATGACCCCTTTTTGGGCTCAGAATACTCTTTCCTTATAACCCTGTATAAAGTTCAAATTACCTGCCTCCAATATGTAAGTACTGCACAAAATTATATACTTACTACTTTTATGCGATCGAATTCATCGAATAGATGCTTGAATCTTTAGATAAATCTCCGAGATAGATAAACCACTGGACTGGTCATTTTCATCATCAGAAGAGTACGGACATACGTGATTATGCCGAGATAAAAAGGGATAGAGCACGATGATGTTACGTGATGTGAAATACGGTGTAATGCCGCACTCCTTATTAATATTCGAAAATAAAGAATGTTCCCATTTTGCCGCAGGGGAGGGGTGTGTATGTGTAGGGATGGGACTTCGGGTGTGTCGATACTTTTCGAAGGGTCTGAAGCGGTCTGGATTGAAAGGCAAAATGAGAAAGGATGTGAAATGAAGAAAATCGTGAATAATAGGTACGGAAATTGGCTTTCTGATTTTGGTGGTAATAATTTTCTTTCAGCTGACAGGGCACATACATTTGCAACACTGCGGCTATTTACTTATGGTACAGCAGGCTGATTCAGCTATCCGAACATCGAATGACGATTATCTTCGAAAAGTCTTCCGCCTTCGGAAAGAATATGTCAAATCTTTATGAGATTTGACACATAAATTAGAATCCTTATAGGCGGAAGACTTTTCGAAGCTAATCGTCGAATACATTCGATGTTCGGATAGCTGAATCAGCCTGCAGGAGTTCACTTGTCTGACATAAAAACTTACACTTAAAAACATTACCTACCTGAATCAGCCTGCAGGAGTTCACTTGTCTAACATAAAAACTTACACTTAAAACCCATATGGTTACTTTTAAAGATAAAAAAAAAACTAATCAAATGTTACGTTGCCTTTGGATATGGGAAAGGGTCACATATTATGCTCTCCTGTGATTTCAACGTTTAGTAAAATTATCGACATCGAGGACCGAGGTTGATAAAATCGATATCGACTTCGGTTGGCATCACTAGCGCGCGCTGGTGAGCGATGGCAGTGGTCGCGCCGCGGGCCCGTGCGCCTCCCGCTCATTTTCTAATTATACAACTGGCAACACTGCCTCGTGCCCACAACTCTTCACTTTTTGAAGCACATGCGGCCAGCTTATCTTTAGAAGTGACCAGATAAAAAAAAAAAACAAAAATAAAGTATTCAGAAGAAACTATAATTTTCTGGAAAAGGCCGCTTTACGTCTATCCTAATGAGTGCGAAAGTGATGGAGCTACTCATTCTCGCCTGCTTGATCATTGAGTGTAGATATTTATTACATTTAGTTACGCTTCTATGCGTGCTAAAATTAACTTTATCGTAATGTTCGCAACATTTTTATTTCGAGTTCGATTTTTTATTTTATTTTGTTTCGAGTATGTAGAAAATATGATGATTGTAAATAACTTGAATTCTAGACAAATGGAACTCACTGAAGAGTAAGCGCTGACGGTGCATTACCAGCCGTTTTACAAAACGGCTGAACCGTTATTGATGACACTGGAACAAAAAGTCAAGTCAAGTCAAGACATTTCAAGAAAATCCAGAAAAAACAACTGTGTTATACCTATAAAACCCTAACCAATTTACAATTCATCGATTTCGAAATTATTGTCAAATTAGAAACCATAGACTATTATGTTGTTTAGTTTATTTGCTCCATTAATCCACTCCCTGTCTTGTCTATGGGCAGTGCATTAAACCAGGGTGCCCGCGGCCGGCGGGATACCAAGTTCTATCGACCATTACCGGAGCAATCAAACTACGAATTATTGTGGGGTATCAATGTACAATGTACATACCTATTTATTGCTTAATATATTTATATTACAACGATTGCAGCTATCAAGAAAAGTTAAAAAGAAAAGCAGAAAACCTACTTTTTTAAACAGTTGAGAACTAATCATGAAAAAGTTTTTAGTTTTCTTTTTGAGTTTGCTCGGGAATATACAATTTGACAGATAATTAAAGAGAATACTGGTGTTTAGTTCATTTAGCTTAAGGATAGGTAGATCGAGGAACTGCGAAAGGAAGGCAGATGCATGGTGCTACATTTTCAGAAGTGCGGTGGTATTTAATATGGTGTTTTGTGGGATAAGATTTATCTGTCTGTGAATAAATACTTTTTACATTGCCTGATGATGATGATGATTAGATAAGTAATCAGAAAGCCTACCATGTATAGGTACTATTTAGTTTGGGGAAAAAAATAGTGCTTAATAGGCGGACCACTTTATTTCTGCAGCTAAAGTGCACTTAATTTTGTAGTTACTTTCTAAGCTCGTGCCAAGACCTTAATTAACACCTAGTGAAATCTTTTATACCAGCATCAATCACAAAATTAACCGAATTAATTATCGCTGTCACAAAAACCACAGTATTTATCTCGTTAAAATCGAAACTGACCGACATTTTTGATATTTAGCGCGTAGCTGCGGGCGCCATCTTGTCCCGCCATATTGTAATCTTTGTAATCCATTACAGTGATTATAATGTTAATTATAGTTGTTCTAAGTAATTAATCACTTTATAGATTGAGATTTCATTGCTTAAAGGTCAACTTTTGAAAGTTTTAGTAGCTTTGCCTGCGGTACTCACATACTCGTAGGATTTTACTTACTTTCGGATTCACTACTCGTAGTATTTTGTAAGAGTGATCAACTTGAGAAGTTGAGCCTTATCTCTAAGTTTCTGTTTTAAATACAGAATACTATGTATTTTCTTAGAGTTTGGTGTTATTTAATGCATTAGGCCTTTAAAATAAGAACCAATCTAATTTTGTATTTATGTACAGATAGATATTTAGATATAGGAGGCATGCGGCACGTCATGTGTTCATGTGTTTCGTTTTGTTTTTATATTTTTGGCTTCTTTTAGATGTTAAGATTGTACAACGCTTGTAAATAGAGTAAAGCGGAGTAAGATAATAAATCATACTCTGGTAGAATACACACAAAATTCAATACCAAAAACGAAGCAGACATACCACAGAGTACGCAAACATCCTTGCGTGAAAACCTGCATGATGACATCAAAAAGCGCGCGCAGGAACCATAGACAATTTTGCGCGCCAAAGATCGCAATCTGCTTGTCTGTGGCTGGCCACGTGACTGCCGGCGGGTGGCCACGTGACCATGTTTACTCTGAGTTCCCGTTATTAACTTCGGGGCTTGATACCTCTTGAAGGGTTCGTAAACTAATAAGCATGGTTAGATCTAGGGTCAGTTGAAAGTTGAGTGGTTTCAAATATCTACTTTGTTAAGCCACAAGATGGACGCATTATCTAACGATAGCTACACAGTATAAAATACAGTATACCTAATACAAATGACGTAAAATACGTAGCGAATATTCCATAGATAAAATGTAGATATACACGTCGGTAGATATACATATACAAGGTGTCACGGAAAGGTGCAGTAATACTTAAGGGTGTTCTTCTACCCGCTTGAGGCACCCCCTCCCGCGGGTTTTTTTCCGTAGAAGCACCGGCGCGTCATCGTTTGTTTATGTGACGTCACGCGCCGGGCGGCCGATCACTTGAATGGTTTTTATGACTTAAACATTCGAACAAGGACCCACTTGTAATTGTTTATTCTTAGAGCTGTTGAATACACGTGTCGAATGACGAATGTTATCATAACATTGGTTGGCCTGGTATAGATATAAATCAGCGTATAACCGCTTACTTTACAAAAAAACATGGACTTTGAAGTTTACATATTTTTACTAAAAAAAGTAAAGCGATAATGTATGTTTTTTACTATTTAGATTTAATAATAGACTCAATCTGCACTTTGTCACAAAATAAGAATACATTACTCACCTTAAAAGTATTTAATATCAGGCATTTAAAAACCAGCGAAAAAAAATTTTTCCGCGATTTTTTTTGTTCCCACTTCACAACACTTGTTTACATCTTGTCGTAAATTGTCATTTCACAAAAACAACTGCACACAACACTTCTAGGATGATTGTTTCACTATATTTTAAATAGATCATAACATCTAACACAGTAAATAAAATAAACTTTGAGAAATAAAAAACACGGCCGTCTATGATGATGACGCAATGAGGCCTTGGAAGAATGACTGAAGTCGAAACACTAAAACACTTGTATACCTTAAAATATATTGTTATCAGCCTTGTTAACAAGTATTTAAAGCTTATTAACCATGAACACCACCAGAACCAGCATAACTAACGTTTTATTTACGTAAAACCCGTCGATGCACCGCCGACCAGGCAAACTCAACACAAACTGACTTTGACTCACGGAATAATATTTAATTTTTAATCGAATATCCACCGAGTTTAAAGTTGTTCGACTACGGCATAATGGCACATTCAAGCGGAACGAGATGGCATTCATACTTATAAGTCTTTTGCCTTAGTAAAAGCAGGATAGAGACTTTTTCTGAGTCTGGCGCGAAATAAAAATCCGGACACTACAGTGTCCGCGATGCTTCTACGGGTTTTTTGAAATCGGACACTACAGTGTCCGCGGTGCTTCAAGCGGCTACACGTCAAAGTGAACAACTTTTGTGAAACAAGTTTGATAAAATTCGAGAAAAAAAATATCGAGTCACCATACAAAATATTTAGTCACGTGATCAATTTTCCATGGAGATTCATTATTTACTTTCTCGAATTTAGCAAACATGTGTTCTAGAAGTTGTTCACTTTGACGTGTAGAAGAACACCCTTAAGTATTACTGCACCTTTCCGTGACACCTTGTATATGTCGGGCGTAAATAGAAACTGTGTGCCTAGCACAATTTTGACGTAAAATACGTAGCGAGTATTCGATAGAAAAGTGAAGTGTAGGTAGGTACGCCATTTACGCCAGTCAGTGGCGATTCTGACGGGCGTAAATGGCGTAAGTTGTGCTATCCCTAGCACAACTTACGCCATTGTGTACAATTTTCTATCGAACATTCGTTACTTAATGTACGTCAAAATGTTTACTATACAAACATATAGGCATACAGGTGGGTGGAGGGTAGGAATAATAATAATCATTCACCTTTCTCAGGGTCGTGTCTGTGACACATCACTTTCTCTCTATGTGTGCTATCTTTAAATTTTTTATGGTATGCGCAAGTTACAGTGTGACTTGTTGGGAATAAAATTTTAACGAGTTCACTGTGACTGTTTGGAAACTCATTTGCGCTATAAAGTATTTGTTTACAGAGCTATTTTATACTCCA
Organism: Alcis repandata; assembly: GCA_949125135.1. NCBI lineage: Eukaryota > Metazoa > Arthropoda > Insecta > Lepidoptera > Geometridae > Alcis > Alcis repandata. The sequence goes on from OX421243.1 coordinate 3,803,584, forward strand.
CTACATTATAAACGTTTCACACTTATAGCTCCCCACTAGGATACCCGGTGTCGGGGATGCCATGGAACACACAAAGACAAGGACAACTGACACCCAGACCCAGAAAAGATATTTAAATTCATCATTCAAACATCTGCCCGCCCGGGACTCGAACCGACCTCTGGCATATGAGGCGGATATTACGGATACCCTGAGCCAAACAGGTTGTACATATATTATAAGTAGGTACAGCTGTCTTAAAATTTCCCAATAAAATACAACTTTACTGCATCTACACAATAGTTTTGATAATCCTAAGTTCAATAATTAAAACAAACATCGCAGCGCCGCTAATAAAGCGGGAAGAATGGACTCCACTACTGCAGCGTGATCTGAACTGTCAACAAGTTGAGTGACACTTGACGTTTGTAATCCAGCGAGGCGTGGGTCGGTGTCGGTGGGGTGTCGCTTGGATACGGCAAGTGAGCTCACTTGGGGTATTGGGATTATAAAGTTGTGTCATAATGGGTTGGTTTTTGTTTTTAGTTAATGAAAATAGATTATAGAGTATGACTGTAGACACAGTGCTCATGCTGATGTAACTAATGATGATGTAACTAATCAGGTTGATTATTTTAAACTTTCATAGGATATCATGTTAATAAAATTAAGATCTACGTACAATTTTAACACAATATAATAAAATACCTACTTAGCTGCAATAAATAATTAATTTGTTATCTATTGACAATAGAGATTTTATAAAAAAAACTTTAATTTAGGATCTTATGTTTTTTGTGCATGTGTTTTAGTTATGGCATAGTTTAAAGTTAAAGTATATATTGCAAGGAATGGTTCACATGTGGTATTTAATTCTTATTGAAAATTTTACTCAAAGAACCTTCGAGGTCTCTGATCTGATCTGAGGAGGAATCTGATTGAAACAAAGAGAAATAAAACCTTTTCAAAATCCGTTATATCATAAGTATATCGATACTGACAGCACTAAATTAGTTATTGACTGGCAGCTGAGACGATTAAATATTATGGTTCTATTGATAAATTACTTATGTTCTGGTACTTACAATTTTTTGTGTAAAAAGGCAAAGCTATAAGCCATATTTTTTCAACAAATTATAAATCTTGTTACAAGTTAATTAAAAAAGAGTAATGTTAAACAAAACCAGTTTTTAAATCTTCTTTAAATAACAATAATTATTACTGACTACTGTAGATGTTGAACTCGCTATTCGACATGATTTTTGTAAGAATTACCTTTGTTTTAGCGTTTTATAAGCATTACCTATTCGTCTTCATCGTTTACGTCATTACACCGCGTCAAACTGAAAATGCCACATCCAAAACCTTCATCTCTTCTCACATCTCCAAAATATGAGCAACAAAGTTTCTAAGTGTTGATTTTTGTTCTCAACTCAATACAGGGATTGCCATCCAATATTCACCCGCGGCTTCCCAAGTCTAATGAATATCGTTCTCCAGGGAAATGACCAAGCTGCACCCTGTAAGCCAGTTACCCTGGTTAAGCCAGTTACCCTGGTTAAGCCAGTTACCCTGGGTAGGTAAGTGGCCTGAAGTCGAAATAATCTGGTTATGTGTGAGGTGCATACAAATTGAGGGAATTTTGGTTTTGGGTTCATCGCCGATAGGCCATTGAAGATCAAATTGGAAATAAAAATATTATACGAGGTGTAACGGAAAGGTGTAGTAAATACTTAAGGATGTTCTTCTACAAGTCAAAGTGAACAACTTCTAGAAGAGAAGTTTGCTAAATTCGAGAAAGGAAATATTAAATCTCCATAAAAAATTGATCACGTGACTAATTATTTTGTATGGAGACTCGATATTTTTTCGCTCTAATTTAGCAAAGTGTCACAAAAGTTGCTCACTTTAATGTGTAGAACGACACCCTTTAAGTATTAATACACCTTTCCGTAACACCTTGTACAATACATCTCACTCAATTTTGTGATTTACAAAAATTACAATTCGTCTTGGAAAACATCGAAACCTGCATCCGTCCGGAGAAGAAACTGGAGTGTGTGAATTCATTAGCACGCTCTTAGCCAGCGTGGTGAATGCGGCCTAATCGCCTTTCGAAGGTGGTCCTGGTATCCCAGCAGTGGGATCAAAGATGATAAAAGGTTTTGTTGACACTCACTCCAGACAAAAGCACAGATCTCAGAAACTAGGATACTAGGAAACTCTGGACAAAAGTCAATGGTCAATTCTATTTTAGTCTTCCGAAACAAAAAAATCGACGTACAGCCCAAGTTTCTATAACAACCCCTAAACAATATAAAATAACGATATAGATTCCAAATTACAGTCCCAAGATAAAAGGCCCAAAGCCGAAGACTATTAAAGTACGCCAAACCAGCATCATTATAGATCTGCATAACTGCGTTATGCTGCGGTATTGTCGCGGGTTCGATTCCCGACGGGGCATCTAACTTACCACTAAAATTTACCACGCAACTTTCACTAAAACCCAATCGAATTTCACTTTTAACTACTTAAAATAGAGTCGATAGTCGCTAACGTTTATACAACAATATCTCAAACGCATCTTTACTCAAACTTCAATCGAAAATAGCTTTTAGACTGTTTGATTTACAGTTGATAATTGCATGACAACGAGTAAGTAGTTATGTCGTTTCGATTGCTAAATATGAATATGTCACCCCCATAGTTATTATATGCAAATAATATGAATAATACAGGGTTGCCCTGTGCGTGTTTTATCTACTTATCTGTGAAATGGCTCAATTAGTGATGCGTGGGGACCCTGGCGGGATCGCTTAGGGATGAACAGTGTCACCACGCTAAGATGATCATGACTCGTGTTTATTTTCACAATAAATAAAAAATTAAATTAAAAGAAACGTTGATCAATGACGATCATTTTGGTCCTTCGAAGCCTGGAAGACATCGCTCTTAACGATATGGCTGCCATTTGTGGCACTAGTGTATAAGTATTATTCTATGTTTATTTTTCAATTTTTTATGGAGTGTACTGTAGAAAGTTCTTATCTGTCAAAAAGTTATCCATAACTAATATTAATTCCAATACAGGCAGTTTCGTAAGCTTTAACCAATATCGCCAAATCGGGTAAATCCATAGTAAATCATAATAAATCCAAACTATCTCTGTCACTCTCAATTCGATCAATTTGATGTTCATTGGCCTCTACCTTCCTCCTCTTCAGAAGTTCTAATTATCCTGGTGAACATTTCGAAGCTAGGGTTGCCAAAGTATGCAAATGCCTCGTATCTTAGCCATGGAATATGCTAAATGATTTATAGAGATGATAACATGAGGGTGACGCACTTGTTTGAATAGACGATTATTATTGTAATATTTGATGCGAGTTTTGTGGACTAGCTGTGACCCGCAGTTTCACCCGAATTTTCCAGGAAAAAAAGTAGACAATAAATGTTAATCCAAAGTGCAAGTTATTTTCTTTACAAAATTTCATTCAAAACCGTTTGACCGTTTTTGCGTAATTGAGCAATAAACATTTAAACTTGCAAACTTTGACATTTACTATATGTTACCAGGATTGCATTGGTTTGCAATTTTGCATGAGTTGGCTCTAGCATCATCATCCATGTCACCACATGACCCTTCATCAATTTTACCACCTAAGTACCATGTTTGTGATTCATTTCTTTCAGAGAAAGGGGTGGGTAGTTTTGATATCATAAAAACTACAATTAGGCGCCACAGATTAAAAAAAATCTATGCTTCGCTCTTGGGTCACACACATTTATAGCCATTAGCGGCCCCACAAAAACTATTACAACCTCTAATTTCACTAAAACCTAATAAAATTAAAAAAACAAAACCAAATAAATCACGAAAAAAGCAAACATAACTATTAATATCTCTATCCTTATATTTAACGCGACGATAATTACAGTCCAGGCGAACTGGCCGAAAACAGGGCCGAAAATTTAAGAAAAAACGAGCTCGAGTTTACGTTCGAAATTCAAAATTAAAAGTGTCGGCGCGCTCGAAAATCCGGCCTGTATCATTATGTTTGCATTAGTTTGTTCTTATTGGGATGAAAGGTTAAGTTTGGGTCACGACTTGTACCAATTAGGGGTGATTAGAGGTTATAATTTATTGAGTGTGGTATGTTGGTTGTAAAAGCGGCGCGCTTTGTGCCGTGGCGCCAAAATATTTTCTTTTTTTCAAGTGTTGATTTGCGAGAGCTTCTTGGAACTTGCTTTTGTGATCGACTGGTTCAACCTTGACGGGTTATTTTTTTAACACGCTTTTATTAGCTTCACCTGTATGTTTGTATGTTTGTATGTTTGTATGTTTGTATGTAACCGACTCCTTTGAGCGCGTTTTTGACCCACTTTAAACGGTCAGATTTCTTTCAAACTTTGTAGATATATCGAGGACCGATGACAATACACTAAACAAATCGTGTTTTTTAGTTTTTTTAACTATTAATTTGTTTAACACGCTTTTTCTATAAAGTTTCTTTAACTTTTAATACCGTTTAACTTACAAATGGTAATTTCGTCATTCGTGTCAGAGAACAGAGTGGCGCAGTGGAAGCGTGCTGGGCTCATAACCCAGAGGTCCCTGGATCGAAACCACGCGCTAGAAATCTTTTTGCTCAATATTTTTTTGTTACGCATCAATTTTATTTTATGAGGTCTGAGGATCGAAACCACGCGGCTACAAATCTTTTTGCTCAATATTTTTTGTTACGCATCAATTTTATTTTTAATTTGCTTGAGCAGACGGCCAAAATCGGATAACACCAACACATTTGTACATATTAATAATGGTTAATAGTTAGCAAATCGAACTAAAAAGCGAAAAATAAATAATAGTTAAAAAAAAACTAAAAAAACACGCTTTTTATAAAAAACCGAACTAAAAAAATAGAAAATAAAATTTTATAAATTTAAATTAAGAATAGGGTTGAAAATTTCAATAAATATAAATTAATAATAGTGTAAATAAATAAATATATGTATTTTATTTTTTTAAAAGCGTGGGGTGCTTTCTAAGATATTATCAAAATGCTAATCACTCTACTCATGTCTGTCAATACAAAATGTATCTACAAAATATAAATATAATATGTATTGACCCATGCACCCCACGCTTTTTAAAAATAAAATACATATATTTATTTATTTACACTATTATTAATTTATATTTATTGAAATTTTCAACCCTATTCTTAATTTAAATTTATAAAATTTTATTTTCTATTTTTTTAGTTCGGTTTTTTATAAAAAGCGTGTTTTTTTAGTTTTTTTTTAACTATTATTTATTTAAAGTTTGACATCTTGACTTTGGACAATCAAGTTTTTTTTATCAAACCGGAAAACAATAGAAACTGCAATTCATACTTACCGGTCCCCGAAAATTTTTAAACTGTACAATTTCTCTGCCTTTGATGGTCTATTTAACGTGATATTGGCGGAGTTGTAAGGAATCTTCGCAAGAGCCACAAACTAAAGATGAAGTTGAAGTTACATATTTTTTTAAAGTTTTTGTTTTGTTTTTAGAATAACCCCAAAAAAGCTATACTAATTTTACCTACCTCTCTCAAGTCAACCAATACTGGGTCGTCTTTTTGAGCTCACGTCACTCGCGACAATATCTTCGCAAAAAGGGTGAACAAATATTTTACACCTGAAAATTGTGTTGGTTTTGACACTATCTTTCTAGATCCTATGTACCTATTAGGGAGAATGTTGTAGGTATATGTACCTACTGATAGTTTTTTTCCCACTCACACCTATATTTGCCGTCCCACACTCCCACACATCCAGTATCCATACATACAGTATGACCGCGCTAATCGTCATCGATAACGATCGCCTAACGGCCCGGCGATCGGCCGCAATTATTGCCGTATTATTATTAGACATTATTATTAGACATTAGGTATACTTAATATTTGTGAGCGCGTGCGACGCCTGAAGCGGTTACGATGCGCGGACAGTTTTTTCTGATCACCGATTTTGTGGTACAAATTGTTGTAACCAAAATTTTTACAAGACTTGTAAAATTAAAATTGAAGGTAAAAAAAGCACAAGCACATTTTAAAGATAGTAATGAAAAGTATCTGCTTATAATATAATATATTATTATAATATTATGGTCTCATAAAGATTTTTGAATATGCAATTAAATCGAAATTATAAAAACGAATGGTTCTCTTTGTAACTTTTTCATGCCCAAATGACTGAAAAAATGTTAACCAATTCTTAATCAGCCTTGCATGATCTATAGCAAAATTAAAAATTAGTTTTTTGCGGCACTGTGTACAAATTGATCTTAAAATTAGGTAAAGTTCCAACACCCATAACCCCTTTTCGAGTGTGCAACAGAAATAAACCTTTACCTTAAAGCTACAAGTCCAACAAACCAACAATAACCTTGCAAAAAAAAACTCGAGTCACAAGTCCAACAAGAAATTTAGGGCCAATGTGTATAAAATGATCTTAAAATTAGGTAGAGTTCCAACAGTACACTCATATCGGGCGTGCCACAAAGAAAAAACTGATAGCTCAAAGCTACAAGTCCAACAAGTTGTGAAATAAACAGTTTGGTTGAAACTGCCCCAGTCTTCAGTTTACGACTCTCGTAAAGTTTGGCAAGAGGTGTCCACCGCTCAGCGTTTAGACGAAATTATCGATGTGATCCGTTTATTTTTTAAACAGTTTAACTTTAAAGAGTAGAGGAAAAAAATCAATTGCGTTTTGTTTTTGCTGATGCATTGTTGCTTGCTTAAAGTCGGTAAGTACACTAAGTACCTAAGTTTTTACAAGCCTATATCTAATATACCTAAGTACCTATATACCTCTATATCTATGTTTCTAAGTGTCTAACACTGGTGTTAGAGTTTTTAGGCCGCCGCGCGCCGGTCGCCTTATTATAACATTCTCCAGGCAAAACTCTTTTAACATCACATCAAATTAATATTACAAACGTTTGTATTATAGGTAAGTCAGGTTCTACTTTACGCTGAAAAGGCTAGGTGGAAAGCCGTGGCCTTTAGTGGTCGATAACACGTAACGAGTACAGCGGCGAGACAATGTAATCGGCCGAGTACTCGGTTTGTACTTATAAACAGTTTGACGTGGCGAGACATGATTTGTTTGCTCGGTCGGGAATGCCCATTTCCGGTCTCGCCACTGTACTCGCTATGTGTAATCAACCCATTAGATAGTATACAGATTATTGTGATTTTTATTTATCTTCTAGTCAATAAAATATTACTATTTTCTTCCCTCAAAGTATGTTAGTAACAAATAAAGTAACTGTCTCTTAGCATAGTATTTAGTTGCCCACGCGCACGCTCCGTCCTGTTAGATGCGACGATTAGATTAATGTTATTTATTATATTAATGGCTTGCCAGTCTGAGCTTTCTTTAATGTTGCCATATTTGAGGATTTACCCGGAATTCAGGGAGTTTTTTAACACTAATTTTTACAACATTTACTTGGATTTTTCAAAAATGACCTACGATCTGGTTGCATTGAAAAACCTGTGAATTTCCGAAATTTAAAAGTTATAAGTAATATTTAAATTTTATCGTAGGTATAGTAGAAGTTAATTAAGAAAACCGTCTTTCAAAAGCTACTTTATAAGTGTTCCATCTTTGTTTGAATCATACATTTTATCGCAAAGTAAAGCACCATTTTAATTTTAGATTTATTAAGTACCTAAATTAAAGCCATCATCTGGCAACACAGCTAACTTCTAAACACTGCCTTTAACTGATTTATTTCTCGCAGCCTGTGATTAAACAATTTACAAGTCACAGTTATTGGTATAATCTGTGGCGCGATTTCCGGAGTTTGTCCAGCCTCTAATTTGCATAAAATTGTTAAAAAGATACAATTTTAAATGTTGTAAAGGAAATGACGTGATTTTACTTGGCAATAAATCGTCAATGTTTTCAAAAAACCTGATAATCATAATTATGAACAACTTTTACTATAAGACGAACCCACAATTCGTGAAAAAAATCAACTCTTCCATACATTTTGTCGAGTGTCAGTGATAATTTTCTATAGATCATCTGAATTTTTTTGTAAGTATTATGGTATTTTTTATTGTTCAGTAAAAGTTGTTCATAGATAATGAGTAGGTACTATGAACTTTTTCAGCTTAGCTTTCTCTTTTCTTTATAAACCTGTAAGTATGCAATATCATATATTACAATAATTCTTTATGTACAAGTGCCACTACTTCAGGAAAGCAAACACAGTAAAACACATACGAGAAGGGCACAAAAGGCGCTCTTATCGTTTAGACCCTCCTCCAGACAACCTTAAAAGACATAACCATTCTTACTTTTCAAGTTTGTCCAATGAAGTAGTAAACTATACCAACATTTTAGAAACCCCCAATGTTGATACGGCTGAACCGATTTTCATCAAACATAGCTAAGAACACTCCCGGCTAATTCACCTTTCCAAAAAAAAAAAAAAAACAATCGGTTCATCCGTTCTGGAGCTACGATGCCACATATAGACACAGATATATACTTCAAAAAATTATGTTTAACATAATATTATGCATAGAATTTAAAATTGAATTGGAAATTGTTATAAAGAAGTAAAGTTTGTGTGTTTGTATATTTGTTAAATTGTAAGGGGTAATCTCGGGATCTACTGAACCGATTTTAAAAATTCTTTCACCAATAGAAAGCCACATTATTGCTGAGTGTCATAGGTTATATAAAAAACCGAAAAATAAAAAGGCTTTTACGTGGTATGTAGTCCGTTTTGCAAAGTAAATCGGAGAAAAAACGGTCCGGACGGCGCGCGATGGCTTCGGGTTTAATTAACATTATGCCATTATTTTTTTAAAAACTACTAAAACTATTTGACTGTATACAAATGAATGCCCGATGTTAGTAAACTGACAATTTCAACTAATGCACTAACATCTAGCTTAAAAATTACAATGTATCAGTTGTTTAATAAATATTTCTAAATCTGAATCTGAGTCACACTTATAACGCCCCGTCGTTTTGCGTCGAGGGTTAAAAAGGAACTTCAACAGCTTTTGTCGGTTCCCAATAATAAGATAGCATAAGTATTAGTTATGAATATAATCAAAGGGAGAATGTCCTTGCATTATAATTTATAACAGCCCTAACTGCTGCGCTATATTCCGCTAATGAATATTCTATGCAGCTCAATGACGTAATGAAGCCAATTACGCCATTTTGTTGCGTGATCGGTATGCCGTGTCCTTTCTTTTGTAGTCAATGTTCCACTGTGGTCACGCTACGCTAAGCGATGGTAGAAGATAGTTTTTGAGAGGTGTTAAAAACCGCTCCCGACCCGTGGCCCAACTGCCATGTCCAACTGGCTGGACCACGGGTAAGTAAAACTATCCATGGTACAACCGCTAGATATGTAAAAGGGTGACTAATTGGAAATGTTTTGCTCCATAGATTCACTCGTTCGGTGTGACTTGTTAGGTTAGGTTGGGCTAATTATAAAGATCCCCCCCCGAATGGGTTCTCCCGCCTTTCCGTGGCGGGGGGGATAAGTAGCCGTGGCACTGAGCCCGGTGAAACGAAGAGGAACCCGAGGTGGGGCCTTCCGCGTGTCCCTCTGGCAGCAGAGGGCTGATTAGCAGAGGGCACAGCGGATGAGCCGGGGTCTGAGCGAGGCTTGGACCACCAGGGGGGTTTTCCTTGTGCTCCTCGCCGCGTGTGGGTCGCGGTCGGGAGTGCAAGGAAAGGAGGAGGGTCTGAGTGTGGTGGATGCCGGGGGATGCGGCACTCCACACTTGGACGGTGGCATTGCTGCCACCGGTGACGAGTGTGGTGGACGCTGGAGGAAACGGCGCTCCACGCTCGGGCGGTGACAGCGGTGCCACCAGGAGGGTTTTCCTTGTGCTCCTCGCCGCGTGTGGTTTGCGGCCGGGTGTGAAAGGAACGTGGGCTTAAGGCGGGGTGGGTGGTGCTAACCACACTGCCCACCACGTGCGAGCGAGCGGGGCTGGGGAGCGAGAAGGCGGTTCGCCCGTCTCCTTGCTCCTCGGCAGTGGGGTTGCCGGTAGAGTCGGGGGACTCTCCCGGCCTGCACGACCCCACACTGTCTGGGGGGTGATCCTGGGGAACAGGGTCACCCCGCCATGGGTGCAGGGGGCCCTAATCGGGCCCGTCGCCGGGGCAAGGTGGTCAATGCTAACGCGACACCACCTTGCCCTACCAGGCGGACGATGAATTCCCCAGTGGTTTTAGTGGGTATGCCGCCACTAGGGCGGAGACTCCCACATAACCACCCTGCCTCCCCCGGGGCGGGCGTGGTATCCATAAAGGATTTCCACTAGGTAAACAAAAAAAAAAAGAAGGCTAATTATAAAGATACGAGTGCCAACACAAAAATAAAACCCTTCTTCGTTATGTAGTGGCTAAAAACGGGTGCGTTGTAACACTATGTTGTTGTGCACTGCGTTGTTGTTGTTTGTATGGTGTTGTAATACGAGTTGTAACTGGGAACTCAATAAAATGTACCTTTTCCAGTCATCTCGCATTTTTAGTGTCTCTAATCTCTATCGTTCTATCATTCCTTTGCGATTGAGTTCGTTTTGTCGCCCCCTTTTTTGGGGACAGTTTGGAAATTTTATTCTTCAATGTCTTTTGTCGGGGAATGAACGAGAGAACTGACAGGAACTGTATGCAGTATGTAGTAAGGGTTATTATTTTATTTTTGTATCTTACCTCTCGCAGTGGACATCGTACTTAACAATCGAGCCAATTCGCGAGGATGGTCTACAATTACCAGGTCGACCGCCACGGGCCGGGTCAAAGCGGTTGACAGCAGTCCCGTAATTCCTACATTTATTTTCGCGATATTTTTCTAAACCGGAAATCGGAGCTTTCTAATTTGTGATAACCGTATTCAATTGTTTGCGCTTTGCTGTTTATTAATACTGTGGTTTTTTTTTAGTTTTGACAAAATATATAAATAAGGCTCTCACTTTAAAAAAAAAAAAGCTTTTATTACATTGTCATCATATGTCCAAGATACCACATTTCAGCTCAATCGGAAATCGAGAAGTGGTTAAAAACTCAGTTGCAAGATTTGAACCGAACATATAATAACTAACCTACATGGTAGGTTAAAACAGTTAGTGTTGAGAAACAATTCTAAAAATAAGCTTTTATTGCATTGTCATCGGAGTTACACAGGTACACATCAAATTTCAGCCAAATCGGACATCGGAAAGTGGTTCAAAATTCAGTCGCATTTACCCGAACAACTTATTTCGTAACTTTTAAAAAATATGTTTTTTCTTTTTAAATTTTTCTTTTTAAATAGTTAGTCATAGACCAACTTTTATACCAAAATAATAGTATTATTCAAATAATATCATGCAAAAGACCGCACTGCGTGTGTTGATTAGCCAAATCAACGAGGCACGCGTTCGGGGCTCGGAGGGAGTGACGGCACGTACCTACTCTATCCAAAGCTGAGAGCTGATTTGACGCGGAATTGAAACTGCAGAATGGAGACACCATAGGCGGCAAGGGACTTGTGGTCATGGACAGTAATATTAAAACACTAGATTTAGACTTAAATTTAAAGTTTTTTTTGCAAGTAGGTAATAGGTATACAAAAGTGCAATTATCGGTGTACGTTTGTAACACCGTTTTTAACATTGTTAAAGCGTAGCACTGCGCTTTTCTATTCTGTATTGTTTACCCAGGAGTTAAGAGACATTAGTCGATTCAAGCTACGTTTATAACTTATTTATGAGGTCGTAAATTTAAGATATTTAATCACAAGTTGAAGAAAGATTTATTTACGCACGTATTTAAGTAAGTATAAAATAAAAAACAAATATCATCTAATTTTATCTGTCAGAATCTCTCAAGTCTTTCAAACTTGAATACATCGTAAGCTACGATTTTTGTAGCAATCTTTTTAATTTTTTCCATGCTGCTTCGTTTTTGCTACAGCCATGAGTAGATATTAATAAAGTACCCATTGTTTGTTTGCACCCCTTGTCTTTGCGGCGGGAGAGGGGTCGTACCGAGATACTGGTGCAGGTTTGATTTGGTAAATGTCTTTTTGAGAGATGCAAATTATTCGATAGATTTGAATAGAGTTTTAAATGTTTATTTTGGATCGATTATTGCGTTTGAATGCTGTTTTCTGTAGACTTATTTCTCGTTTTACTAATACTTTTCTGAGTTATTGGCTTATAACAAACCAGTGTAGGTACCTAGCACAACATTGACGTAAAAATACGTAGCGATTCGATACAGACGACGATCATCCGACTTCGGTGGATATATGTATAGTACTAGCTGACCCGACAGACGTTGTCCTGTCTTAACGATGACTATTTAATTCGAATTGGTACCTATAATTAATAAAAAAAATGTGTTTATTATTCTAATGCTTTATGATATACAATATTCTTGTTTTTTTTTTCTTGCGCGTATATAAATAGTTTTGTTGGTATTCCGACACGGGAACCTTTTTGTGGAAATAATAAATTAATTATTTTACATGTATTTTCTATCAATAAAATAACTTCGATCGATATTCAATTTTTTTACATTCTCTTTGATGATATTTGAGCACGCATTCTGTCAATCATCAATTCTATGTCAATTGTAATAATGTTACATTAAAAAAGTTTACATTGTCCAAAGCGCTAAAGTTAAATTTACATAATTTAAGTATTCTTAAATGTTCTAATTTTTCGCGCATTTTTTTAAATTTTTTCTTTCATAAGAACCTTTTCCTGACAATAACAAACACAACAAAAAAAAACAAAAAGTGAAATCGGTCCAGCCGTTCACGCGTGATGGCGTGACCAAGGGTAATAGGGATTCATTTTTATATATTATACTACTATTTATGTCCGGAGAAGAAATTCAATGGCGTATGTGAATCCACCAACCCGCACTTGGCCAGCGTGGTGGAATACGGCCTAATCACCCTTCGAGGGTAGACCTGTATCCCAGCAGTGGGAGGATTAAAGGTTGCATATGATGATGATGATACTACTATTTGTATACTCGTAGATATCTATCGAATTATACACGCTACGTATTTTTACGTCAAAGTTGTACTAGACACACAGATGTATTGTTTCTAATTCCTGCTATTAAGTTGTATACAAACTCACATTTCCCGCGCTGTCAGATTTGAAAAAGAACTTTTTATTTTTTAGCGATTTTTATTTTTTAATTGGAACATATTCGGCCAGTGTTGAGCACTGCTCGGTTTTAAAACTTGGGGTTGTTTTAGGGGGCCGCGTAGCCTCGAGGTATTTGCGTTCGAGAGGCACATTGGAGTAAGACAATCTGGCCCCCTGCAATAACTTGCCAACAATGGAAGTAGAAGTTGCGTTTTATGAAGCCATTGTGAGTTTTGTAGGAATAATAATAGTCGACGCCAGTTATATATTATGTACATATACACAAACAGTGCGACTAACTTATTTATATGTAGAGTTGAGTGAGGGTAGCCGCCTGTGTATATTTGTGATAGAACATGAACATGTAACTTTTCTTGTGGAGTACTTTTTATATTTTTTTTTATTTCTTTAATTACTTACAGTAATGTCATTTAATTTTTTTTTTTAATGTGAGATGGTATTTTTTGTTGCACCAAGAAACTCCAAAGGTTTGTTAACCTCTACAGACAGGACAGACACAGTCGCACACTATTATACAATGTACAATGTACATTGTACATAAGTACATCAAATATCTATCTAAGCATAGGTAAAAGGAGTAAAATAAAAAATAAGAGACATTGAATGGTCGGTGCAAAAATCGAAACTCTAGAATCTATTTCCTTACACAGATCTTCCAAAGGAACTCCTCTATTTATGTGAAATGATTTACGAAATATAGCTAATATAGTTAGCTGCGTAGATATTTTCGTAGCAGCTTCAGCTTGGCATATCTCGTTAGCAACTTTTTTATTAATCTAGGTAAATTGCTTTTTTTATGTATTTGAGTGACGAGACGAGCAAATCGCTCGCCTGATGTTAAACGTCACGTTTGCCCATAACAGGTCTGCGCCACCCAGAATTTTGAATTCGCAGAATTCATGACCCTGCGCGGCACAGCACTGCGCTCGTCACCCTGAGATATAAGTTGTTTAATCTCCCATTTGCCCTGTAATTTCACTGGAAACAATGCCCTTCCAACCGGAACACAGTAATGTTTTACACGGAACACATTACTGCTTGGCGGTAGAATAACTGGCAAAGGTGTGGCACTTCCCCAGGCGGGCTCTACAAAAGAGCCCTACCACTACAGAAATTAATACCAAGCTTAAAATTAATACCAAGTAGATTAATCTTCTAGCAAGTATATCTAGAAATTCAACTGATAAAACTACTCGGACAGACTACTGAGATTTGGCGGTAGGTACAAAGTTCCTAGTCAAGTGGTCACTAGTAAAGCTATTGAGAAAGAAATTCTCAGTAGATCAACTGGTAAGTCTACTCGGTAAAACTACTGGAATTTGGCGATATTTTTACTATATGTATGTAAATAATAAATGTGTACTGGAAGTCAGCTTCCAAGTGGGCAAGTACCAGGGCTGCAGATATACAAGGAGGCGGGAGCACAGTATAGCCACTAATACTAGCGGCGGGGAGGGAGGTGGTCAGCGGCTCGCGGCGGTCACGACCTGGAGTTGTACGAAGTGGTTATATTAGACCTGATGGAAACAAAGTAGGTAAGTGCATTGCTTACAGATATGCACATTTGCTGAAGAAAACACGACTTGATCGACCAATTTATCTGTAAAGTTGAATGGAGCCACTATCGTATTTTTCTGAAACTATTCATTCGTCCGTGTTTTTATTTGGTAGTTCTAGTATTTAGCCAACTTGACAGATGAGTTGATCGGTCTGTAGTAGGTTATGATAAAACAGTGAATATTGATACTTTTTTACTTGTAGTAGTGTGCAATATAACGTGAAATGAACACACGTTTTCCCGGAAACTAAAATTACAATGCCTTTGTTGGAAAAACGCAGGAAAACCGGAAAATTGCAAACAAAATATGTGAGGAGCAATTGCAAGTAGGTACCAGGATCACAGAAACACAAGGTGTCATCTCGGATCGCGGAGAATACATAACTAGTGGCGTAGCCGTATTTATGGCAGTGGTCAGTGGCTTGCGGCAGTCACGATCTAAAGCTGCATCGTGATGAGATACGGACGTCTTTTTTATAATTGACAGGCTAGGCTAGGAGTTCGACCAAGCTTATCTGTTGTTAAATGACGGTGTGGTCGAAGATAGTGGGTATTCATGGAATAGGATATGGTTCCCAAATTACGCTTCCGAAATACATTGTTAGGTGCTTTATATGACATATTTTGTCTTGAAGATGGTTATTTCAATCAGGCGAACCCTCAAGATCGTTTTTCTTCACCGAAGACTGGATAAGCTTTAAAAAAAGAATTCCTGAAAAATACGAAAATAAATAACCACTAAAGTTTTAAATTCGAAGAACGTCACAACTGTGGGTCAAACTTAGACTAGTTTAGCAAATAGCATAGCGAAAGAGAGATTATAATAATAGCTAATTAGTAGTGGAATAAAGAATGTTTTCTAAAAAAAAACCAAAAGAAGATTTTGTGGCTCAAAAAACCAAAACTATACCAAAAAGAACGGCTTAGTTCATTTGACCATGTTCGACACGAAACAAAACAATTCACCGACAAATAAACGCAAGTGCTCGCAACCGCTGTAAAAATGATTTACGCCATTGTGAACGCGCCCGCGCGCGGCGCGCGACTGCCCGCTCGCGTGCCGGTAATTGCGGAGCGTTCCTTTTTTGAATAACTATCACGACTTTTTCGCTCCATTTTACTTTTTTTTCTGGACATTCCAGGCGTACTGGCAGGCAATTTGGTCGCGTTCGGTTATTTCAAGCATTTGGGCGAGGGATGGGATAACGAGATGTTTCTGTCTTCTTTAGATATGTTTTGTTAATAAAAGGTTTCGACTGCGATTCAGTTCTTTACGTTGAGAAATACTATTGAGAAAATATTACTAGGAAAGATGTCAGAGATGTATCTGTACTTGTCAGGTTCATTATTATGTCAGTAAAGCCGGCGACTGACCTGAGCATTTTGCCGTAACGTAGCATTCGAAGCGAGCGTGGTGGAGCACGCGGCGCTATAAGCGAGCGGATCGGCTCGCTGTACTGACCTGCAACATTTCGTCGTAACGTAACCGTTACGTTACGACGAAATGTTACAGGTCAGTCGCCGGCTTAAGAGTAGGGGGAGAGCAAGAATAATAAAATATGTAATATAATGTAAAGGCTCATTTCCGGCGAGATTCTACACCCACCTCAAAAATACAAAAAACAATCTCAATACAAAACATTGTTGACAAGTACAAAAATATATATCACAACAATGTTCAGAGGTCCGAGGTTTTGGTGTTATTGTTAGATAAACAAACCACATCTTTAACTTTTCTAGGGATATAACGAAACACACAAAGAATCTTTTTCGTAAATCTTTGAGGTCAATATCATAACAAGACCAAGACTAAGCGACGTTAATATCCCATTTCACATCACTAAAGACAATCATTTCAAGTGTTCTTTGTCTCAAGTTGGTCTCAAGTCCAAGCCTCAATAGGTCGATTACGGTGATTTTTCGAATTTCGAACATGTTGTTTTCTTTTTACTTTTAGCGAAAAAGTTCTTCTTTTTGTAGCAAAAAGGTTACATTGTTATAATACCAGAACCAAAGAGGTGGATATAAAATTAATCTACCTACAGAATCCACGAAAGGGAAAGTAAACAAGGATCCTATTAATAATTCCTGTTGTTATGAAACGCTATTGAGTTTATCTATCAAAGTGGATAAGTTTTGGTTGGGTTAAGATTTATAATAACAGTGTCTTACCCTAAAATATATGTAGCTGTGAGCCTACTGTTGTTTTGTTCTGTGGAAGTAGGAATCACCACGAACCCTGCCAACTAGTGAACTGGGTGTATACTGCGAACTTTTAGAGCAAGCTGTTATCTTTTGTCTCGCTTTCTTTTCGAGCTGATAGAGCGAGACAAAAGCTAATGCATTTCAATTCAACCTCGCACTAAGATTTTGCAGTACGGTTTCTGGCAAACAAGTCAAGTCAAACAAGTCCTTTTCAAGGTCAGAGTGAATAGGTATCTTCTAAATCTGCGTGCTCCATCTTCGACCGCATCGTCGCTTACCAACAGGCGAGTTGGTGGTTAAATGCGGATTTATAAAAAAAAAAGTCAATCTTTAATCGTATTAATGCTGGGATACAGGTCTACTCTCGAAGGGTGATTAGGCCGTATTCCACCACGCTGGCCAAGTGCGGGTTGGTGGATTCACATACGCCAACCTATCTAGTGTATATTTATCTTTTAATTGATAAGTCTAGATATTTGTATATCGAATACTTCCTATTATTTTATTGTAGCTGAATTTTTTTAGCAACAACTGCGCAAATATAAATCAAATTTTAAATACAGATGTTAAATAAGCCCATTACAACAAATAGCTTTTTTAAAGTTCAAAGACAGAATTAAAACGATGTCTAAATAATATTACAAAATAATTCCTGATGAGTAGTGTTGTCCTAAAAATATCGATAGTACTCTGAACTTTTCTCTCTATGCTCTCTTTTTTGTAGTATCGTATAACTTTAACCGTATGACGAACACTCTTATCTTATTTAAAAAAGTTATTATTATAAAAAGCTTCTTTATTTAAAAGTTTTATGGGTAATAATTAATATTTTAGTTTATCAATTACTGTATGAAAGCTCTTACTTCGACTAGTCCTTGCTTTCTTACTTTTTAGTATTTTAGTAGAATTGTATTTACGTAAGTTCAAAAATTAAAATACGACCAGTCACAAATAATAAAAACACATAATTTTGAGAAATTATGTTTACGTCTGAAAGTTCTAACATCGACCTCAACATCGCTATGCTAAGCGAGTAGGTGATTGTTTACCAACTCGCTTAGCAGACATTGACTATCGATCGTTTGATAGATTGTAAACATCGACAAGTCACATCCCCAGTATTAAAAATAAATCCCCATTGCATTGTGGGGTTGCCAGCTAATCAAGTGGTTGTTTAACGAAGTTCGTCGGGAATCGACCGTGGTGATGGCAACTTTAGGGTTCATTACTTTTGTCTATTGCTAGGGGGACAAACTGGCGACAAATTGTTTTTTCTCTTTTAAGTTCGGTTTGAGTTTCTATGAAACTTTTTATTTTTTTGTTTAATTTATTTTATCTGTTTTTTTTTTTTTATTTAAACGTTTGAAACTTTTCGCCAAATATTTTACGTATTTATATTTACTAATACAATTTAATACGTAGGCCTCTTATTTTCTTTATTACTAATTCTTAGAGAGAGATTGCAGCGCTATTTTTTTCTACATCGGGCCTTTGACTTCAATCTCGTTCGATGGAACGCGACAGTGTGGTTGAAAATGTAGCATGCTTATCTAGGACAAACTTTTTACTTTATTTTTAAACAAGCGCTTCTAAAAAAAACGAATTTCAAATTTCGCATAAAAACGCAAAGCGCGCAAAATGGACCACAAAATCGTCTCCCCATTAACATTTTCAAACATCGTTACAGCACTGGCAACTAACGCTCTACTTTTTTTATTTACTCCACCACCCCAGCACTTAAGTAATGAAAGATCCGAATAATCCCTATTCCATTCGATGCACCTCTGATGTAAACAAGCCTCGGGCAGGGACGGGACATGTACCGAGTATATCGAATTCGCTATTCGAATTTAAATTGCGAAACTAGAATCAACGCTATTGCTAAAAGGTTTTTGTGAAAAAGGTTGCATTGAATTGGACTTTTTAATGATATTTTTCTGTGTACGATTTAGAACTTTTATCATCCAATTCGGTCTTGCAATTTGTTTGCTTTGTAGATTAATAAAGGTGAACTAACAGTTTGCGACGCTATCAAACTAACTAGACTATTTAATAACTGAAACCGTTATGTTTACTCGAAGTCGATAAGGTTGATAATAAGTAAAAGTAAAAAGTAATAATTAATAAAACCTATCTTAATTACATCACTTGTCACATTGTGTCTTCGCCTTATTAGAAATAATAAGAAAAGTTTTATTGGACACATTCTTAGTAATTAGTTACCTAGAAATGTAAGTTAGATTTAACCTAAAAAAACTACTTATTAGCCTGAGGCTAGATTGTAATTTTATTAATAAATATTCTTTTGGCACTTCTTAAATAATAAAAAAAAAACATCACTTCAAAATTTAAATCAATTTCACTCGATTAAAATATCACTAAATGAACCCAACTCGCAAATCACATCATTATTTTTTTGTCATTACGATAAAGGTCCGTCCAAACGAGGTTGCACTCGGTAGCGGCGTGCCGCGCGGCAGGACGCCGCCCCCGCAGCGAGCTGCGGTTAACAACGATGTTCAAGCTAAAAACATATTGATGGCGCGGTTATTCAATAACATTATGATGTTTTAAAATGTGATAGTCTGTCACGCTACTGCCGTTCGGATTCGGATGAAGTCTGATATCATTTTTAACTTGCTACCTATAGGTTCTTGCCACAAACAATTTAAAAGCAAACTATTTTTGCAGTTATTATTAATTCCTTTTGTTATGATTAACGTCGATTTTTCGATTTTTGTTTTTTTCTGGTTGTTACGAACTAGATTTTAAAGAGTAGGTAACTTAGAATATATTCAACTTTTTTAATTGTTTCAAGTTTAAATTGACATTATTCTCAGATAAAGTAAATAATTGTGAAAATTGGCAAATTATGCAACACACGCATGAACTATCTAACAAATAAAACAACGGCAAGCTAATTATCCAAAGAAATGAAAACTCAGTTTCTATGTGAGTTTTTCATTCAAAATAAAAAAGAAAAGCCACAAGTTGACAAATTACGAAGTAAGTTAGTAAGTACACGTTTTGGATTAACTTAACTTACTTTTTAAATCCATTGTAAGCTTGATGTGTGATTAAAAGCTCCTGTCAAAGCACTGAGCCGCACGCTGTGATTACTTCATTCCAGTGCTGAAGACAATAGCTCGTGTGTACGTGCCATTCGCTTGTCAATTATAAAAGTCCTGAATAAGGCATTGGGGATGGGCTAATACGAGATAGCTACAACACGAAAAAAAAAGTAATGATTATTTAACTTGCAATGTTTGTACATTCGAGTCAAATTTTGCCCCTGAATCGTGAAGCACTTCCCGATGTCCGATGTCCGATACATTACATTTTTATTTAATACTATGTGCTCCCGGCGGTACACCCGCTGTTTTTTTTTTACTTTTAAACCTTCCCTGAACTTCCGCAAATATTTCAAGATCAAAATTAGAGAAATCGGTCCAACCATTCTCGAGTTTTAGCCAGACAAACGAACAGCGATTCATTTTTATATTGAAGAAGATTAGCTCATTTTCATCTAAAATTCTTTGATCCGTAAGCTATACCTATCATATAGAGTGGTCTACCTTAAATTTTGGATGTGGATGATATACCTAGGCAACACCAAAGTACCATGATTTTTCTACATTGCCTCCCACGGAAACAGGACGCATTCATGTCAACAGAACACCGCACCATCATTTTTCTGTATTGCCTCCCACTATGGAAGCCTTAAAGACGTATTCACGTCAAAAGAAAAGCCAAAAGATGCTGGTTTCATAACCCATGTTGCACACCGCCGTCCTCTCCCCGCATGCGCGAATCGTTCGCAATCGGTTCGGATCGACCCTGGCTCGGGGTCTGTCACCCTCGCCACCTTTATTTGGCCACCACTCGTACTCTGTGGTATGCGTAATGCCTATCTATTGTTCGAGTATCGAGTATGGAAAATTTCGGTCACAGGTATTGATGATGATTGGCAAATGTTACCTTTTGTTGGTAGCCTGAATGCTAAAGCTCTTAGTGGTAAGGCGGCTAAAACTAGCTAGATTTTCAGAGGATTTTATTTTTAAGTTTTGGTCCCGCTTACAAAAGGACTTACTCGTATAATAATGCATCAGCTAAAGTTAAAAACTAATATTTTAATAGCATTGTCTATTTCATCTGGACACGCTCTTCTTTACCTACTCTTTAGTAACTTATTTACTAATTCAATTAATCCCTTAATATTTTCGGCTTAAGAAATAAGTTTTGGATTTTTGGTCATCATTCACAAAATGATGACCAAAAAGCCGAAACTTATTTCTCTACAGTACCTGTTCTTTACCGGTCCCATAGTTTCTGAGCTAATGAGTAGTTACCACAGATTTATGGCAAACTAATTATGCGCGCATTTTTCAAGTCTGTATGTTCTTATAAAAAATAGTAGTTACAACGGTTACGAACGGAATATCTTATTTTGGCCGGCACTAGCCGGAGGCATACCATCTGTCAAAGTTTTAAGATTTCCTACAAGTACGAGTAGGCTAGGGATGTGCCGTGGTAGAGAGAAAATATCGACATTGCAGGCAATTTTGAAGACTAAGTTGACAGATTTAAAGTCACTAAAAATAAAACTGTTTTGTCATTGCGGTCTATTCAATGAGAATGACAAGACTTTAGTCAATTTAGATTTGTCAACTAAAGCCTTCAGCTGCAATAGGTATAGGCTTAATGGGCCCAAGTTTGAAGGCATTAGTTGACTGATCTAATTCTTCTAAAAGTATTGATGTCCTTATATTATAGGTTGCAATGACAAAGACAGATTTATTTTTAGTTAGTTTAGATCTGTCAAATAAAGCCTTCAAACTTGGGCGCACTGAAGTATAAATGGTCTTAACATGTCTTTTCTTTACCGGTTTTCAGTTCTGTGGTATTTTTCTACCTACCCAGTGTCGAGTTCGAGCTGAGGTAAAGTGCCCCTCGCCACGGGCCACTAAGCACCCCTAGTATTGAGCATTGGTCAATAATTGGTCAAGTTAACGAGCTGCGACCCCTTTTAACACAGTATAACTAGATTTACAGATATAAAGAGGCATTGATTGACATTGGTGGCCTCTTGAATTGACACCCACGGTAGATATCCTGGTTTGCCTCTGCTGGATACGAGCCTGCCAAAATCTGCTCTACGCTGATAATATGAACATTTTTCAACAAAATCTCTCTCAAATAATATTGTATTTTGTAATTATTATACTTTCTAAGAAAATATCAAAGAAGAACATTCTGCGATCAGATTAATGAGAAAGCAGATGTCATGTCGTACAAGGAGGTAAAAGCACGCAGAAGTAGTCTTCTGCTAGTGTTTTTTTAAATCACTCGACCAATAAATGCGGTGCTTTTAAATATTGAATGAATGAACAAAATACAGACCACAGCATTGACTCTCTGACTTGAATCCATAATTTACTGCTCATGATAAAACTTATAGCTGACTTATCGATATTTGTCCCAGCACTACAAATCTCGACTTCCAATACCTAGTAAATAATTCATAGTGTTGTTTTTTACCCATCAGCCGCGGTTCAGTGCCGCCAGATGGCGCTATTTGAGCAGCATTACCCGTCAAATGGTGTGGAGTGTCTGTGATACTTCGAGGGTGTGATTTGAAATGGGGAAGAGTCGTTTGAAATGACATTCTCTTCCGTACTCTTATAATAAGGTAATTAAGCATCTTTTGGAGCACTCGGAAAAACGCGTTTTTCAGAGCTAGGAAAATAAGCAGTACCTACCCACAATAAATAAAACTGCGCGTTTTATTTATTCCCTATCGGAGTTAACGTATGTTTTTAACCGACTTCAAAAATCCGATTCTCAATTCGACTGTTTTGCAATGGTTGATCTTTTAGGGGTAATGATGTTAAGTATAGGTAAACTCGCATCCAAGGGAAACACGCATCAATATGTGGCGTATTGTTATTGTGTCATGTGTCATTACTGTGTTCCGGTTGGAAGGGCATTGTTTCCAGTGAAATTCTGTAATTTCACCTGTATTTTTTTTCTGTCATTTGCCCTGTGGCAAATTTTTTATTTTATTTTAGTTATATCTCAGGGTGACGAGCGCGATGCTGTGCCGCGCAGGGCCTTGAATTCTGCGAGTTCAAAATTCTGGGTGGCACAGACCTGTTATGGGCAAACGTGACGTTTAACATCAGGCGAGCGATTTGCTCGTTTCGTCACTTAATCGCATAAAAAAAAAACTAGTTCTGAAGTAAGGCTGCATGTTCGACCAGCAACTGTGCCAAAGCGGCCCAGAGCCTCGCTCCGGTATCTCAAGGAGCTGGGTCGGTTTGGGAACATACGTGAATGCTGTGCTGTCGCACCGACAAATCTAAAAACAACTTTAGAGTAGGTAACGTTATTTTTCGATTTTTTTTTTATTCTGTACATTCATGGATTAAATCATACATTGACTCGTGTACTTATATCGAATATTCAATTAAATCGTTGCAGCGCGCGTCGCAGCGTGAGGTAGCGTGAGTAGTCAGCACGTGTACACGCTGTTAGCAATTTGTCGTAAATATTGTTGTAGCAGAGATTTTCGTTTTATTTTGTAGACTCGTAAAAGACCTATTTAAAGCTGCGTTTAAAATAGTGTGTTTTCTTTGTTTTATAACGAGGTTTTATTTAACTTGACTTGTTTGCGTGGTTTAATGTTGCACCTGTGGGGCTAACACAACTTTGACGTAAAAATACGTAGCGAGTTTTCGATGGAAAAGTGTACGCCATTTACGACTGTCAAGTGTGCTCCTGACGGGTGTAAATGGCGTACACTTTTCTAATACTCGCTACGTATTTTTACGTCAAAGTTGTGCTAGGCCCACTGAACTTTGAATGACTTTCGATCTCCGATTGAGCTTTTTGGTATAACTGTAGAACTCCGACGACAATGCAATAAAAGGTTGATGTTATTATATTTTTTAAATATCTTGTTATGTATTTACCTAACTACTGTCAATGCGCTTGTACTTATATCTTTCTTAACTTAAACTTAGATTCAACATTGGATATATCTAGGCAGGTGCAGTGGTATCTCATGAAATAATAGCCAACAACCTCCTTTTTTAAGTCGGTAAAAAAGACTATAAACTTCAAATGGCACAGATTAACTAAGAACACTCTCGATCAAGTCACCTTGACTTGATCTGTGTTCAAATAAATTATCTTACGATGTAATTTTATAAAAATGAAAGTTTGTATGGTTGTTACCACTAAACTCTGAAACGGCTTATTGGATTTACCTAAGAAATAAAGGTCTTTCATTGTACGGGTAACACATCGGCTACTTCTTATCTCGGAAAACTCATGATAACTTTTTGACCGCAGCTGCAACCGCAAGGCGCAACGAATAACTAGATAAAAAACAGCATTTTGTAAGCTACAACGTCACAGATATCAGACATTGGAAGGGCATTGTTTCCAGTGAAATTACAGGGCAAATGGGAGATTAAACAACTTACTATATATCTCAGGGTGACGAGCGCAGTGTTGTGCCGCGCAGCGTCTTGAATTCTGCGAGTTCAAAATTCTGGGTGGCACAGACCTGTTATGGGCAAACGTGACGTTTAGCATCAGGCGAGCGATTTGCTCGTCTCGTCACTCAATTACATAAAAAAAACATTCTACCCACGTTAAACTGAAAACACCGCTCTACTTACGTCGTCGGTGAACCACCGGCACATAACACGCGTCTCCAAGCCGACTCCCGATATCTCACAGCCTCACCACGGCACGGACTGCACGGAGCAACAATCAAGTTTGTTTACTAGTCGTGCCATTCGGTTTTGCCTGCTAATCCTACAAGTTTTAAAAAAAACTAAGATTGATAAGCGTCATTACGTAAACGTAAACGTTTCACATTCATAGCTCCCCACTAGGAATAAATCCTGTGTCGGGGATGCCACGGAACACACACAAAGACAAGGACAACTAACACCCAGACCCAGAACAGATAGTGAGTGGTGGTGGTGGTGGTGAGTGTGGTAGTGTGAGTGTGAGTTTTGTATTGATATAATGCGTTCTATATATTAATCCTGAGTTAGAACTGTCACAAAATTTCATCAAACCCTATTTAGACTTGTTCCCACACAAAGTTTTGTCAAACTCTATTTAAGCTTTAGAAAGCAGAGCATCCTCGATGCATATCGTAAACTTTTTGACATTTTGGCATACTTTTCGGATAATCTTTTAATGTATCTACTAAAAATGTGATCCCAGCTTATAAATGTTAGTTTGTCATTATACAAAAACATTATTTTTACAAAACAAAAAACGTGTCGCGCACGTCGTGTCGTTTGTCGCGCACGTACTTAATGCAAATTTAAGACTTATATGGTTTTCTCATGGATACCATTATCAGAACTGGACTAAATTGAAATGGGACCAAATGGGAAGCGTCAGCTTTCTAATAAAAAAAGAATCATCAAAATCGATTCACCCAGTCAAAAGTTAAGAGGTAACAAACATAAAAAAAAAAAAACATACAGTCGAATTGATAACGTCCTCCTTTTTTGAAGTCGGTTAACAAGCTGGTAAGCGTTACCGTTAGAG